>SNQJ01S0020855.1:169127-217866 GCA_010110895.2 Picea sitchensis
TTGGGTTTTCTTCCCCTAGAGGGTTTCCCAGGATAAATGTTGTGTCTCTTTTGAATGTGTATTTCTCAGTGATCTTGTTCTTATGTTGCTCTTATCTATTGAAATGCAAAGAACTATAATAATGTCATAAACATTAACACCTATCACTGAAATTTCACTGAAATGGTTTCTCTTATCACTAAAATTTCATCCGCAAATGGTTACAGGAATTCAGCATCTCCAAACACCTATTACTTCATTCATAGCCCCAAAAATGCATTTCCAAAGGGAACGAACTATACAACTGGTTAAAAAATTAACATGCGCAGAAGCACTATAGGAAACGCACGCACATGCGCCTGACACGTGATTGTGTACGCAAAAATCCACACACACCTGAGAACGATGCATTTATGGTTCTTGTTGACCCCTTACCCACTTCTGGTTCATCTCCCAAGTCGATTTGACCCTCAAATCCAAGATGAATCCGAGTGGGGGGATGGTCAAAGACCTAAGGGTGCCCTAAAGGGCCCCTTGTTCACACTAAAGACTGGTTGGATAATGCCTCAAATTTTTGATATAAAAAGAGGCCATGGGTGCACTATGAATTCAAGAATATCATTGTATTGTTATGCTTCATTTGTTCTCCTACAAGGAAACTATTTCCTTCTTGGAGCATACTAGCATCATTTCATTAAGATGTTCACCTCACCTCTTCAGGGAATAAGCTTGGATTTCTTCACCATTTCCTTTCCAGTTTTCTATTTGTAAGAAGAGCTCTCACACAGGGGACTCAAGAACCCTCCCTTGGAGGAAGAGGGGATCCATAAGTCCCCCTTTTTCCTTGGTGTTTTCCCACTAATATAATCTCTCCATTGGTGGCATGAATATTGGTCAATTGCTTGATTAATTTTGGTTCTAATTTCCTTATGCATTGAAGTTTTGTTTATTTAGTTGTTATTATCTTAGTTGTTTATTTACTTCTTGTGCTTGATGTGTCTAAATCTTGCACTAACTTCTATCTTGTTCAGCTGAACCAACTAGACTTCCAAGTGTCCCTCTTTTGCTCATTCAAGTGGCGAAAAGGATACAACATATTGGTGACCATATTGGGGAAGGTATCAATTTCCTCCCTATTTGGGTTGTTTGAGAACTTCTTTCTGACTTATTTACCTTGCAGGGATCATAAACAGCCCGGTCCTACCTATAAAGAGTTGAATTCGGAGTTGAAAGAGGAGAATTTTGTTTAAAATTTTCTTCTTGAGCGCATATCAGAATGTGTGCGTGTTTTTCATCCCACAGGCGTGTCTTTAGAGCATGTGCACCAACAACACTTTGTTTTCCAATGCATTTTGCGCATGGTGCACCAACATTTCCTTGATGTTTTACGCATTGGCGCCACATGCGCCTTTGTCTAAACTAGGGCCTGTGCACCTGTCCAGAAAATCCAACATTCTAAGAGTTCTTTGTGATGTTTGGAAGGCCCCTAGCCTTCTAAATATTGATTCTATACAATTTGTAAATGCACCACACTTAGATTCCTTCTCCACATGAAGGGTTAGTCAAAACATAGGCACTTAGGGGGTTAAAAAGAACCATATTTCTCCTCTTTTGCTTTCATTTTGCCACATGGATGGCTTGTTTTGATTGTAAAAGTTAAGTTAAGATCATTTGCTATCACATATATAAACACTTGCATTGGGACCAGAAATCAAACTTCAATCATTGAGTATGATCTTCTCTCGCACCATAGAGCGATCTTGAGAATCAGAAAAATGATTGAGGGAGGATTTCATCTCCCTTAAAAACAAAATCTTTAGGAGAGGACAAATCCCCCCTAGGGCCCCTCTCAGTTTATTTTTTCAAACATCTTAAATTTGTAAGGGCCCATACATGCCCACATGTTGCAAAGTAGGATAGTTTTGAAACTACTTTCTTAGTTAACTTCACTAGGAGAGATTAAATATTATTGTAATGGGCCCATACATGCCCACATGCTTTCAATATAGGATAGTCTTTTGAAGATTTCTTAGATTAAATCACATTAGGGAGTTTAAAGGATTAAGTAAGGACCCATATGTCCACATGCTAGTTCTTTAGGGGCTTTAAAATTCTGCAAGGTCATACCAATGGCATCTAGTAAGATAGGTAATCAAGACTTGTAAGGACCACACGAAGTTCACATGCTGCAAGCTGACACCTAAACTTATTAAAAATTTGGCACATTTTATCACTTGCTCAAACACAAAGTCACTACTCACTCACATAATTTCATCTCGAATTGTGGAGGTTGAAGTAGGTTTCCTCCAAATGGATTTTGAAACATCCCACTATTTCTTGAAGGAATTATCCACTCCCACTTAATTCAAACGAGATTGGTTCACACCCCCAATATCTCAAACAACCACACTAAAACTTTTCTAAAAACTCACTATGGTTTCCTCCACAGGAGGTGCCAAAAGAAATTTTTTAGCCTCGGTAGGATCTTGGGGATAGGCATCCAAATAACTCCTCATTATCTGGTTCTCACATCTTCAAACATTAGAAGTTGACAATTAGGGAACTTTAAAATCCTCCAAGTCAAGTGTTCCTAATACCATAAGGTAGGGAGATACCCGTGAAGGGTCGAATGTTGAGGTCTGGTTGTTCTGTGTGTCCCCCCTTGAGGACCCACCTCTTGGATGGGATCTAGTCCATGATCCATTTCTGAGGCAGAAAATCTAAATGTTGCACTTTGACCGAGGTACCTAGTGACCAAATTTTAGGACATCTACCCAGGTGGAAATTGTGGGCTGCAATTACACCTTGATCAGATTTTGTGTGGATATTGGGAAATATCGCCAGCTCTTTCAGGATATGCACCCTCTACCCCTCATTATAACTTATTATTTCATCCTTCACTAGTGCCTCTTCCGGTGGCTTCAGACCCCACTATTGAGTACTATTGGAAGGTACAGTGTTATTAGAGAGGAAGGAAGTTACGTCTTTTTAGGTCATGAGCATTTGTTTTATTTTTTCTCCCACACAGACAAAATCCACCTACCCACATGTATGCTTCTTTTTCAATTGATTTATGTATGATGCTCTTGTGATTACATGTGATTGTGAGATATATTGTGAAGGTCCAAATTATACAAAGACTCTTGTTTATTTATTTCTCTCATCACCATTTGCACACATTTCACTTTGCTATTCAGACATCATAGGGGACCCACAAAATCCCCATCGTTCCAGATGCTTGAAAAATCTCCCTCCTATTCTAGGAGGATTTCCTAGTTTTGCCAACTCACCGGCTCAACCCTCTCACACCCTTATGAATGCTACTATATTGGGATCAGATTTTCTTGGTTCCACTTTAATTGAGTCCACTTCCCAAGGTCATCCATCCACTAGCTCTCCTTCATAAGAAGGTAGAGGGTACACTTCTTCTCAAGGGAGAAGTACACCCCCACTAAACCCCCCTCAAGGGTCAAGTATACCACCTGCTCACACCATGGCTAGAACCAATCCTCCACCGCCACTCCAGATGCCATATTTGGCCTCCCTCAACATACCGGATCTGAGAAAGCTCATGAATGATCCTATATTGCACGACCCCACATGGCTTGCAATGTCTACCAAACTACCTTCGGACATTCCCAAGTTTGAAGGAAAGGCGGGAGAATATCCTGACAACCATTTCATGACCTTCCACCTATGGTTCTCTTCAAACAACATCATGGATGACTCCATCCAGTTCAGGTTATTTCAACACGCACTCACAGGCCCATTAGCCAAGTGGTATGTAGACGAAAAATCAGGGTCCCATGTGACTTTTGAATCATTGGCAAAAATATTTTTGACCTTCTTTCAACTACCAATTCGCCACAAAAATGGTCTATAACTTCTCTCTAAATTTAAACAAACCTTAGCCACACCTATTGTTGACCACATTCACGAATGGTGTCGGTGATGTGGTTTATGCAAAGAAAAAACCACCAAGAAACAATGTCTCGATTGGTTTCTCAGATCACTCATCCCTCTCCTTGCCAAAGATGTGGCCTCCACCTTCCTCCAAAGTGAAGAGGAAGCCATCAGCAAGGCTCAACAGTATGACCTTATTTATTCACAGTCAGGATACTCATATATGGTACTACCTGAAGCCCCGAGACCCATACCATTTGGCCAAGACAAACCTAGGATGTCTCACTCAGTGGATGGATTGATTGGTACCACAACCTGTACACCCAACCACCCCCTATGTACGGTACACCCCAATATCCGTCGATATATGGAGGACCCCCTTATTACCCTCATCCCCCTTATCAGTAGCCATAATCTTTTGTTTCCCTCCCACCCATGAGTGGACCCACATTGACACCCATGATGCGCCCGACTGTTCAGCCAAGTTCTTGTACCACCTCTACCTTAGCTTACACCCTTAGAACTATTGAAAGCACTATGCCTTCCTATGCACCTTATGGGTCATCACCACAAAATAATCCATACTTTCCATTTTCTGGCCCTCCACAGCCCATTTCTCCTCCACAAGGACAACCACATGTTGGGGCTAACTTTTTTCAGCCCTCTCCCATTCAACAATTTCAAAATTTTGAACAACTGAATACAGAAAATCCGGCCCATCAGTCGAATAATTCCAAAAATAAAGGGAGAAAATGAAACAATAATAACCCAAGACCAGGGGGAAACAACCCCCAACAAAACCAACCTAATGGGGGCAACCAGAATCAGGGGAACCAGAACCCCCAAGGGGGAAATAACAACAAATGTCAAGGGAGGAACAACAACAACCTCTGAAAGAACTTCCCTTGTGCCCTTTGTGGTGAGAAAAACCATTATACTCACCATTTCCCCCAAATATCTGACTTCAAATGAATGAAATATTCCATGAATGTGCCACATCCTTCGGCGTTGCTTGCCCTGCAGCAAGCCCCACAACAATATTTTCAACAACCACCCTCGACGATGTTGCAAAACCCTATTCCACACCAAGGTGTGATGAATACTCAGCAGGAGATGCACCCTGCCCCACCATAGATGGGACAATATCAAAACCCTAGGAATCCGACGGATCACACTATCCTCCTCACTAGCGAAGAATAAATTCTTCTACAAACGTCCAGTCGTCAATACAGCTCACCCCTTGAGTCTACTCCCACCACTTCGGAAGCAGTTCCAGATACAACTAGACAACCTTTGATGATTCCTCTCCCTAAAACTGACCCACCCATTTGTATTCCTCGCATCCCATTACGACGGAATGTCAAAAAACCTTAGGCTAGGGCGGCACACAATTACAGCATGGTCGATGACTTGGCACAATCTCCTATAACCATGTCGGTTTTGGAGGTTCTCCAAACTTGTCCCACTCAACGGAAATCATTTCTTTTCACCTTGGGGGCAGTCAACCCTGCTGATACTAGACTCATCACATTTGATCTAGATTGTGGGGAACCTCATCTCCCCACTTTGGTAACTTTCCAGATACCAGTCAAGATTCAGAACATCACAGTTCATTGATGCATCATTGATGAAGGTTCATCCACATGCATCATGTCCAAAACGGTATGGCAGAAACTTAGCTCCCCCGAGCTAATACCATCTTCCATCACTTTGAGATCTCATGATGGACGACCATCCTCTCCTGAAGGGTTCTTTCAAAATTTCCCCATTGAACTCGAGGGAAAAACCATTCTTATTGACATCGAGGGTATCGACGCCCCGCTCGATTACAACATCTTGTTTGGTTGTAGCTACATGTACGCTATGAAGGTTGTGCCTCTTCTTTTCAGGTAGCCGCAATGCTTACACTTCCCAACATGGTGCTTTCCATTCCGGTATGGTATCTACATCCACCCGCGATGGTCCCTCAACCATCCCTCCCTCCCCAAACAAAAGGAATCTTGATGTAGATTCCAGTACTAACTCCAACCGCACCACCCTCACACCCACTTACTAGCACCACCGCAACGGCTAGGGGCAGACAGAAGAAGAATGAGCCCACCACTGCACTTCCTCCCTAGTTCAGCCTCCTTGCGCACTATGCAAGAAAGAAGGACACCCCACAAATAGATGTCCCTCTCTCCCCGAGTTACACAATCTGAACCAACTCCCTCGAGCGACCACATCACCCATCACTTCACCAAGAACACCTAATAATACCACCATGTCCCCTACAACAGAAAGTAAAGGGCTATGAACCAAATTCACATGTGCGATCTGTTCAAAGTATGGCCACTATACTCATCATTTCCCTGTGCTACCTCAGTTGCGAAAAATACTAATAGCAGTACGCTAGAGATTTTATCAAGACCCCTCTCCACCCACATCATCACGTACTCGATTCACTAAAATCCATTATGTCACAACCTCAGTCAATGAACAGATGAGATGTCCTTTCTCTCTCTGTGACTCACTTGATCATTTCACCTACTAGTGTCCCACAATTATTGAATACATGCATCGTCAAATGGTCGTTATTCAAAATCCTCCAATCACCCCACTTCTGGTGATGACGGTAATCCCCCCTACTCCATCTCCAGATATTGTTTATCTTATCTGTCATGATCCTGAGGCACTTCCCACTCCTCCATGGTTCATGGATAGCCTGTATGAGGATTTTCCCCCAACTCCCCCCAATTCTTCGGTTTATTTCCCCCATGAAATCTTATGCCTGACCACAATTTTTAACCCACAATATCTAGACATTTGTTTTATGTCAAGCACGCTATCACACCATAGTTACGATACCCCCTCTACATCTTCACCCCCTGAATATAATCACATGGTGATACTCACCAATGTTCCTTCCCCGGATCCCCTATATTCTCACATTTTCCACTGTGATGAAGATATCCTAGAAGAACTATCTACCCCTGATTGCCCATGGAATGCACTCCATCACAGAGAATTTTTTTTTCTCACAAGAATCCTTTGACCCTCCTAGACAAAGATCCATATGTGCAATCGAAACAAAGGATTTCATCCCATCAAGGCATATAGACTGGTTCAACAACCCTATCCCTACCACCAATGCTTTTGAAGAAGGAAACATGGCCAACATTTCCCCCACTATCAAAATTGACATTTTCGTCAAACCAGGAACCATAGAGTAAATCACCAAATGTGTCGAAGCGATACCTACCAACACCGTTGACACTGCAGCGCGTTTTTTCTTTAAGCACATCATCTCCCGCTTTGCATTCCCACTACAGTTAGTCTTCGATCACGGGAAACACTTCGAGAATGAAATCTTCGTCGAACTCTCCTCCAAGTTAAGCTTCTCCTGTGAGTTCACCACCCCATACTACCCTTATTCCAACGGATAGGTAGAAGTGATCAAAAAGGTCCTCAAAACCATGTTACAGCTCATGGTTAACAAACATAAGACCAATTGGCATCATATGTTGTTTTCCACACTATGGGCTTATCACATGGCAGTTAAAACTGCCACTGGTTTTACACCATTTCATCTTGTCCATGGGGTCGAAGACACTCTCCCCATCGAGTGAGAAATTCCCACATTGTGCACCGATATCGAGCTATTACCTAACACTTCTCCAATGGAGCAGTCCTTGTTGAACTTAGATTCGTTGGATGAAGACTGTTGGTATTTATTAAAAAACAATGAGGCAGCTAAAAACCTGTCAAAGTAACCTAGTGTTAGATTTACATTTATCACATCAAGACACCATCACACATGTAGATAATATGGATAACCTAGTGTTAGATTTGCATTTATCACATCAAGACACCATCACACATGCATAACTCATCAAAACTTTGTCACAGCATATAGATTAGACATCATAAAAATCATCACAAAACATCATCACATGTGAACATCACAGAGATCATAAAAATGTATATATATATATATATATATATATATAATGATCATTGTATCATCAATGTTTACAAAATATGGTACAACATGTACATCACCCGTAGGCAGGTGAACCCCCTCATTGCTATAGGTACAAAATAGGTGTCACACTACCCTATACAAAATGGCCTTGGCCTCTATAAATACAAAAAATATACATCAAGCACTCATGGTGCCTCTAGAGCACCACCATGAGGTCCTCTATCTGGAGGAGGTGCCCCACCAGCTGGGGGTCCTCCAGGTCCTGGGGGCAGTCACCCCGTCATCGTTTCCCCCACTACAGCTGCTCTGCGGATCAGGGTCTGCAACTCTATTGGAAGGCCCACACACTACTCCAAGAATCCCTCATCCTGGACCTAGGTCCACATACCCTCGGGCACTCCCTATAGCACCACCTCCAACTGGCAGTGAAAATCCTCAAACACCCCATTGACCTCTCCCTGTGATGCATTCGACGGCCCTGCACCGAGGTCGTCGAATCTGTGTCTCCTACCCACCCTCGCATCATTGGCTAGCCTCACGCCAGTCTCGTCCCTACGACGCCTCTCTCCCACCCGTGGCTCATCCCATGGTAGTTTTTTTGGCCCTTGATGAGCCGACACTCTAACCAGCTCCACCTCTCGGCCTCGCAGCCCTACATCTGTGCACAAAACAAACAAACGATAGCATCAACATCCATCCATACATAAAACTTATGCTATACTATCAAAGTCATAAAAACATAAAATACATCCACATACCTCTATGGTCCCAAACCTATCTAGGAGGTAAAACCATATCTGGGTCCTGCCGGAAGTCCATCCCACCATATGGGAACTGTATTATGATCTGTGGCATCTGGTGCCACACACATGCTATCTCCGCTGTAAAATAATGGCCACCCTCCCCACCCCCATGTCGTACCAAAATCGATTCCCACCACATCAATTGTGGCTCCCGCGCATCAGTTGCCTCCAAAAAAAATCTAGGGTGCAACATGGGCACCCTCTCTAAGAACCATAACACGAGGATCGACCCAAAGGAAAACTCATCTGAGTTGGAGGCCCAACACCGGTTGAGCTGCCCCATCATCTTGGTGTGCAGCATCAAGCCCTAGGAAAAATGCTCTTCACCCAATGCCCTCTGCATGATCCTTAGTTGACCACCACTGATCTATTGAGTAGCTAAGGATCCATAGATCCTCACGATCATCATGGTGATGCAATGATGCACCAACGCATTCATCGCCCCAATCTGCAAAACCGAGCCTGACATAAAATTCTCCCCCGAACAGTACATTTGAGCCAAATCTGCCAAGTGTGCCTCCCCTAGAAACTAGGGATCAGCAAGTAGGGCTCTCCCCTGAAAAGGGATCCCAATCAAGAAATATACATCCTCCAGCATAGAGAATGTCAGTTGCTCCCCCCGCACAATGAAGCACTGCAGCTCTGTGCTCCACATAGAAATCAAAAACTACAACAGGGACTCATGTTCCCATAGCAGTGAGCACTCGAAGAACTTTAGTAACCCACAAGATGCCAAAGGTCCCTAAACACTCGACTCATCATGCCTCACTACCTCCTTGAGGTGCACTCGATCCCTCTCCCTCCAGTGGATTGGCATCCTGAACTGATCACCTGCATTCACACAAACAACATTTGATCAGCCATCGCAATTCATAGAACGAAAAAAATCCAAAAAGACAAGTTTTTTTCAAAACCCCTAGCTTTGCCTCATGTGCGTGGTTGTCACCCCCACAAGTACGCACATATGCTCTCCTTTTCTTCACACAGCAGTGCATCAATGTGCAGCTGACGAAGAAACATATGTGCATCAATGCACATCTGTCACACCCACATGTGCGCATTCATGTGCACCTATTCGTTACACAGCTGCGCACTAGTGCGTAGTTGTACTTCAAACAGGCGTGCATACAATGTGCACCTGTTTCACTCACTCATGCGCCCCCATGTGTGTATGTCCCTACATCCACGCACCCGAGCGCGGGTATCCTTCGATCGCCCGCGCACTAGAGGGCCCACACTCACAAAATCCTACAGTACGTCCCTTCGTACGACCCTTCCCAGAAAATAAAACCTAACTACTATGCAGGAGGATGAGACCATTAACCTGGCTCTCAGTAATCCTGGATCAGCTGGCTTGAACTCCCAGAATTTCCAAATCTCCTCTCAAAACCTCTCGTAAACTCACTATGGCAGCAGGTAGAAATAAGGTGGTAATTTGGGCCCTACAGCTATATATAGTCCCTTTTGCCAAAATTCCATGCTCCATTACAGGAGCTCAGAGCTTCCATTTTCCAATCCGTCTTTAGCCAAGGGATCAGGATCTCGTCACCTACACAGTCACATTCCTCGGGTCACCATCCATCCTCAGCCTTGGGGGATCATTTTTTTCACATCACGCCCAAGTACGCATGCTCATGTTCAAAATTATCGAATAACTGTTATATGTTCTTTATCTTCAGATATTGTTCACGTCAGGTATTCGATTTTCGTGTGTGCAGGTACTTGGTCATCACACCCTAGCGCAGCCCCTTCAGGTAAATACTCGACACTGGCATGTAGTCATTCCCTCTGAATACCAATTGCATCTCTCAGTCACACCCTCTGACATTTTCCTGTAGGATCCTCACATCCGGCTCTACAGTACTATCACCTCCATTGCATTTCAAGTACTGTCACCCAGTAGCACTCTTCCCCACATGAGTTGCCCCATTCATAGTCCCCCTTGGCACTTTGACACTCATGTTGTTTTCACCCCCTAGGGATGGGAGTCGTAATAGTTTTACGCATTTTCGAGAATCATCCACATACTCTTTCTCCTCATTTTGCTAGCTTTCCCAATGGACTCCTAGGTTATCTCATCATGGTCCTAGCTTGACTGCACCCTTTGCAGTATCATTAACCATCCATTTCATCTGAAACCAGTTTGCCCATCTCCAGATTTCCCTCCATTCATTTACCTCATATAGAAACCCACCCATGGGGCCCCCACCCTCCACCAGTTCTCCATACAACTTGTGCCCTCACCGGCCAAGCCATCTTGCATTGGGGCACCTATTTTTGTATCTGCACACTTACCCCAAATTATTCTTTATTCATTTGGTAATTGTACAAAGCCTTTATTTCCATCATTTCCACAGATTTTTGTTGTCTCCTTTAGGGACCTTCCTTTTCTGGTAAAGCAACCCATATCTCCCTTGGTTGGGGCATTCCTTTACATTCTACTCTTGTTAACATCATCCATAAACCCCAAGTATCCCACAGTTCATGTACCTTCGATCTCTAAGTTTTTCCACTTTGTCACGCCTCCGACACAATTTAACCCACGTCTAGTCGTCCCCTTGACACTAGATCTAGTTTCACGGTTTTTTCCACTCATACTTCACATATATCCCCAACCAAGGGAAGTCTTGAGTCTCACCACATATTGACTTCGTCGATGTTCCTCATCAGTTACTGACCTCATCCAATGGATTTCATGAAGCCCTTTTTATTCTTGGAGTTGTGTCTCTCTTTCTGTCGACATCATCACAGTTTCCAGAAGGGAGATAGTATCTTGACTCTCATTTCCTTTACAATGAGGAGTCTCAGACGGCACAGGGAGAACCATCATTTCTCTCTATTTTCGTTGAACCCCTTAACATTCGACTTCAACACAATCTCATGTTACGGTGGGTCTTACTATGCGACTATTGCAGTTGTTTTATACTAGCCGAAGACCTCTAAATTTGATGGGCCATCAATGCCTATGAGCCACCGACACTTCTTACAGGTGTCATCGCCTCTTTTTAGAGTATGTTCACCATCAGAATTGTCATCTTCCATTATCAAACCACCTCGGAGGGTGCTGAAGTTATCTAGATCAGCATTTAGCTTCAGTTACTGTCTTACACATTTGAGTTACATGACATGAGCATGGGGCATGCCCGCCTCATTTGTATACATTTTTTATTTTCCAACACCTAGATAAAGGTTTGGGTCCCACATTTTCCCCTCTCTCTCCACTGAATCTCTCTTGCATTTCCTATCAACACTCTTTCTTACAATGGTACTCTTAGTGGAAGAAACATTGATGTATTTCGGTTATACGTGTGCTCCTAACATCACACATCAGGGGGCATCTATTATCACTGAAATTTTGTCTGCAAATGGTTACAGGAATCCAACATCTCCAAACACCTATTAGTGCATTCATACCCCAAAAATGCATTTCCAAAGGGTACAAACTATACAACTGGTTAAAAAATTAACATGCACAGAAGCACTACAGGAAATGCACGCACATGCGCAGGTCAGAAAAGTCAGAAAAGAGAACATGCGTCCGACGCGTGACTGTTTATGCAAAAAGTCATGCACACCTGAGAACGGCTCATTTATGGTTCTTGTCAGCTCCTCACCCATTTATGTTTCATCTCCCAAGTTGATTTGACCATCATATCCGAGTTGAATCTGAGTGGGGGGCTAGTCAAAGACCTAAGGGTGCCCTAAAGGGCCCCTTGTTCACACTAAAGACCGATTATATAATGCCTCAAATATTTGCTATAAAAGGAGGCCATGGGTGCACTATGAATTCAAGAATCTCATTGTATTGTTATGATGTCTCTATTCTCCTACAAGGAACCTCTTTCCTTCTTGGATCATACTAGCATCATTTCATTAAGCTATTCACCTCACCTCTTGAGGGAATAAGCTTGGATTTCTTCACCATTTCCTTTCTAGTTTTCTATTTGTAAGAAGATCTTTCACATGGGGGACTCAAGAGCCCTCCCTTGGAGGAAGAGGGGATCCATAAGTCCCCCTTTTTCCTTAGTGTTTTCCCAATAATATAATCTCTCCATTGGTGGCATGAATATCGGTCAATTGCTTGATTAATTTTGCTTTTAATTTCCTTATGCATTGTAGTTTTGTTTCTTTAGTTGTTATTATCTTAGTTGTTTATTTATTTCTTATGTTTTATGTGTCTAAACCTTTCACTAACTTATATCATGTTCAACTGACCCAACTGGACTTGCAAGTGTCCCTCTTTTTCTCATTCAAGTGGTGAAAAGGATACAACACACTGGTCTAGGTGCAATTCTCACACAAGATGGTCGACTTGTGGCCATCACTATCAAATCATTGAGTGGCTATAATATGGGAAAATTTACATATGAAAAATAAATGATGGCCATTCTCCATGTGGTGCACACATGGCAGACGTATCTTTTGGGGCATCATTTTCATATCAAAACAGATAACCATAGTCTGAAGTATTTTTCGGAGCAGCGGTTATCCTCCCTAGAAAAAAACAAGTCGTTGACCAAAATGTTGGGTTATGATTATGAAATCATATATAAAAATGGAAAGACAATATAGTAGCAGATGCATTGTCTAGACAACATGAGGAGGAGGACTCCCTCTTTACCTTATCTTTAACATTCCCTGATTGGATTGAAGAAGTATGCCAAGAGTAGCTAAATCACCCGACTCTCTCTCAGTTAATTCAACATCTTCAGGAGGACCCTAATCCTCCCATCGACTACACTTGGTAGGAAAATATTATCATATATAACAATCTTCTAGTTCTATCACCCTCATCAACACTCAAGCCAAGGCTCTTAAATGTTTTTCACTCATCAGCTATTGTAGGTCATTTGGGCTTCCAAAATACCTATTCTCATTCCTGTCGTTATTTTTTATGGGCATGCATGAAGAAGGATATCCTCCATTTTGTCACTAAATGTGGAGCGTTCCAATGTAATAAAGGTGAAACTATCAAGTCTCCATGATCTCTACAACCCCTACCCATTCCAACTTCTATGTGGACAAACATCTCCATGGACTTTATAGTGGGCATTTCCTAAAGCTGGGAACAAGTGTGTCATCATGGTGGTGGTTGATCGCCTCTCCAAGTATGCTCATTTTTGTGCTTTACCCCACCCTTTCACACTGACACTAGTAGCACAAGTTTTCCTTGATCAGATTTTCAAGTTGCATTGCATTACCACCTCTATTGTATCTGATCGTGACCCAACTTTCACCAGCACATTTTGGCAAGAGCTATTTAAATTGCATGGCACCCAACTGAACATGAGCACAACCTATCACCCCCAGTTAGACAGAAGTAGTCAACAAATGTTTGGAAACCTACTTGAGGTGTTTTTGCTTCCAACAAACAACACCAGTGGGTGCAATGGTTCCCCTTGGTCGAATGGTGGTACAATACTTCCTATCATACGACCACTAAAATGACCCCATATGAAGCAGTGTATGGAAAACGCTCACCTACAGTTACTACATATCTTTCAGGCACATCAAAGGTCCAATCTATTGATACAATGTTGCAAGTTTCAACATCCACCCTAGCAGCTCTAAAGGATAACCTCCACATGGCCCAAAATTGCATGAAGCAATGGGTGGACTAGCATCGTTTAGAAAGGGTTTTTCAGGAAGGTGATCAGGTGTTTCTTAGGCTCCAACCTTAGAAACAGACATCTCTCAAATCCCAGGGACATCACAAGCTAGAAACCAAGTTTTATGGGCCCTACCAAATCATAAAGAGTATTGGTTAAGTGGCCTACGAATTGGCCCTTCCATCTACTTCCAAAATCCATCCAGTGTTCCATGTTTCCTTCTGAACAAAGTGGTCATACAAAATTGCAGGGTCCAAACCATCCTTTCGTAATTAGATGAAGAAGGCTCCCTTTGGCTCCAACCAGAAGAAGTCATGCCAATTAGCACTGGATGCAGAGACCATCCTTTAGGCTCCAATCCTAAAGGATACTTTTCCCAACTATCCTCGCCCCAGGGCTATCCCAACTCCGACACAAACCTTGAAGGTCCAAGAGGTATCTCCAACAAAAATGGTGGAGCTTCGCAAGAAAGGAATTTTCTATTACTGTGATGAAAAGTATTCACCAAGACATAAATGCAGGGAAATTTGTTTTCTAGATTGATGCATCAACCTCCTCTTCCTATGAAAATATACCATCATATGAGGCTCCTGACTCAGAGGATGTTAAACCAAGTGTTAATTTTGAATATTTTGTTGCCTCCCCAATGGCACAAGAGGAACTTGTCATTTCTCTTTATGCCCTCTCGGGTATTTCGGCCCCACGAACATTGAAGATCAAGGGATACACCAAACATACGCCAGTTGTGGTGTTTTATATTGATAGTGGTAGCACCCATAATGTTTTTCATCACAGGTGATCCAGGTGGATATTGGTGGCCACCCACCTATTCCATATTCCAACTGGCTCATCTGGACAATTTTCAGTTCAATACATTTCTCTTTAATGGGGACATTTTTTTGTAATTTTGGATTCTACACTTACGACATTGTCTTGAAGCCCTACACAACATCCAGGTGGATATTGGTGGCCGCCCACCTATTCCAACTGGATTATTTTAGAAGTTTTCATGTCGGCACATCTTTATGTACTTCTAGGGCCATTTTGGGGCCTTAAACAATGTTTTTTGGCATGCCACAGTCAAATTGTATACTGAGTCATAGTTTGACAACATAATGCATATTTCTCTAAAATACATTTCCAACAGGATATCACACCCCTAAAACGGAGATCGTATGCAAAAGTTATGACCCCGAGAAGTTAATGTACTAACTTACCCAAACAGGGCCCACATGAATTTTGACGTTTCATCTCCTAGGGTTAGGTTTTTATATGTCTAGGGTTTTGGCATTCATGTTTATCATAAAAAGGCCTTCAGAGCCTCATTGTAATCATCTTCTTGTGAATGAGCGTAGTTGTCCCATCTCTTCTCAGAGATAAATCTCTCACCATTCTAGCGAGACTTGCACTCTGTATTTTTACAGTCTCTTAACAATTCTTTCATTAATAGAAATCAAGTATTGTTGTATTTCTCTGTTTCTGGAAATTTTCATGAATATTTCATTGTAATATCTTTGCTTTCATTTCATTCTGAAAATAATCTAGATCATTAGTATTAGAGCAGGCTTCTCTTGATCATTTTTCAGTGCATGTCCCCGATGATGTCCGAGTATAGCCAATTGGGTCTCGATCTTATCTCTCTTGAGGAAAATCACTCCTGAATTCCCAAGAAACCCTAGATGGAGGCAAAAAATAAAAATGATGGAGCCAAATATTCTATTAATCTATTTCTTGAGAAATCTCTCGCGCGACAGAGGGACGAAATGATGAAGAATTTTGCCTGCTGATAGAAATAGACGTATCTTCATCAAGCAACCATTTTGGAGGAACCTCTCCCTTCAAGTTACAAGTTAATTTTGATATTCCCATATTTGAAGGTCAGATAGATGTGGATTCCATAGAAAAATGGTTAAATCTATTAGAAGGTTATTTCTTTGTTCAAAAACATTTCGACGGGGAAAAGATCACCTTCGCACTCCTCAAGGCTCTCCCCCATGTCAAACATTAGTGGGAAACTTACTGGGATAAAATTTCCACAAAGGAATATGGAATATATGGGGTCAAGCCCACTTGGTGTTTTTTTGTGAATGTGGTCAAGGAACAGTACTACCCTATTGATAAATATGAAAACTGGTACATGATATGGACCACACTGTGACAAGAGAAGAGACAAATAGTGTCAGAGTTCAAAAATACTTTCCATACCTTGCACACCAAGCTGGGTATCAAATACTCTGAGTCACATCTGGTTTTTAAATACCATGGGGCTCTGCATAGGCACATCCAAACCAAAATGTATTTCCTAAACATCTCACCATTGGGAATTGCCTATCTGTATGTTGTCAAAATGAAGCATAAATTTAGGCACCAGAACAAATGGGAATTCGGGTGTGAAAATCTGTAACAACCAAAGCATGGTAAATATGGCCCTAACCAACAACCTCTAGACAACCAATCCAATACATAGGACAAGAAGGGTAAAGGAAATATGAAGAATGACACTGGGAAGTGGTGTGACTTCCACAAAATCCCCTGGCACAACACCAATGAATGTCGCTCGAAATAGTCATTGTTGGTCAAGTTTAGAGACATGGAGCCGAACCCTGATTCAGAATTTGATCCTAAAAGTATTGAAAACAGATAGATCATCGATGCAGACCCCACTTCTACTGTCATGACCACGACAATTCAACGAGAAGAACCAGTAGATCCTAAAGATGGGCGGTGCCTCTTCCATTCATAGATGTGGTGAAGGGGACCCTATTTCATTTCATTGTTGATAATGGAAGCCAGAAAAACCTCATCTCAACAAATTTCGTCAAACAGTTGGGGTTTTCAACAACACCACACCTGCAGGAATCCATCCCTTCAAGGATGAGGTAGTGTGTGATGTTTCCCCTATTTATGCCTGTGATGTTGTTTTGGGCCAACCATATATGTGGAAACGCCATGTTGTCTATGAGTCTAGACCTCATAGTGTCATTATTACTCTGGGAGTTCAACTCTATAGGATACCAAAGGTAGTTCTAACTACTGTTCCACCAAAATAGTGTTGCAAGGTAATCTCTCATACTACAAAATTCATCCTCTTCGCAGTTTGTTCAAAGGATGCACAGAAGACCACTACAACCACTGCAACCTCAACAACTTCTATCCAACAAAAACATATTGTCGAAGAGAAAGAAGATATTGTTTCTTCACATACAATGGTGCCTACACAATGCCCCGTCAAACCTAGAGACAATAGGTTGGTGGAACAGATTCAATCCCGCCAGCAACAAGTTCGTGACAACCTTCCATAGACCAAGCAGCACAACTTCTCCAACAAGGCACGCAGATCACCAAGATTCAGGTTCAGAAAACACTTTCTCCTCTTCTATGGGCACTCAACGCAATGGAGACCATTGCTTCCTAAGGGGGTATGATTGATACAAGTGGATATTGGTGGCCACCCACCTGTTCCATATTCCAACTAGCTCATCTGGACAATTTTCAGTTCAACACGTTTCCCTGTAATGGGGAAATTTCTTTGTAATTGTGGGTTCTACACTTACGAGGTTGTCTTGAATCCCTACACAGCATCCAGGTGGATATTGGTGGCTTCCTACCTATTTTAACTGGCTTATTTTGGAAGTTTTCATGTCAACGCATCTTTTTGTACTTCTAGGGTCGTTTTGGGGCCCTAAATAATTTTTTTTGGGCGTGCCACAGTCAAACTATAGAAAAAATCATGTTTTGATGGCATAATGTGTAGTTCTTGAAAATACCTTTCCAACAAGCTATCACGTGCCTAAAACGGAGATCGTATGAAAAAGTTATGACCCCGCGAAGTTAATGTACTAACTTATGCAAACGAGGCCCACATGACTTTTGGTGTTTCATCTCCTAGGGTTAGGTTTTTGGATGTCTAGGGTTTTGGCATTCATGTTTATCATAAAAAGGCCTTCAGATCGTCATTGTAATCATCTTCTTTCGAATGGGCATATCCATCACATCTATTCTTAGAGATAAAGCTACCACCATTCTAGCAAGTCTTGCACTCTATATTTTTACAGTCTCTTTACAATTCTTTCATTAATAGAAATCAAGAATTGTTTTATTTCTCTATTTCTGGCAATTTTCATGAGTATTTCATTGTAATATGTCTTCTTTCATTTCATTCTGAAAATAATCTAGATCAACAGGCTTGTTGAGGAGAACCGTTGCTTTGTCTGCCCAATTTCTAATTTTCAAATTCCCATCGCTAATGGTGGTACAATGAAGTGTGGGGGGCATTGTGAGAATGTCAAACTCGAAATGGGTGATTATCATATTAAAACCCGCATGTTCTCTATTTCCATGGGGGTTTGCGATATAGTTTTGGGTGTGGAATGGATTCGCACACTGGGACCCATCACAATGGATTATCAGAAGTTATATATGAGCTTCTCCCAAGAGGCTCACACCTATATACCCTCTGAGGTCTCCAAGCGGGCTCTCCTAAAATCATCATTTCTCATAGGATGGAAAAATTATTGAAGAAAGGCCGCCATTGTGTGATTGCTCAATTTCATGCTATCCAGGTCACCGATCAAGCCTCTCCGATAGTCCCTCCTAGCCTGCAACTAATCTTGCAAAAGTACCCCAAGGTATTTGAAGTTCAAATGGACTTACCTCCTTCCACGGGTAAGTATGATCATAGCATCCCTCTCCCACCAGGAAGTCAACCCCTCAATGGCCATCCCTACATGTATCCATTTTCTCAAAAAAATGAAATCGAAAATATGGTACAGGAATTACTAGAGGCGGGGGTAATTCACCCTAGTACCAACCCTTATTCTTCTCATGTGGTAATCGTCTTTAAAAATAAGGTACTTGGTGCATGTGTCCCAATTTTTGTGCCTTGAATAAATTGACCATCAAATACAAGTTTCCCATTCATGTAATTGATGATCTGTTGGATGAACTCCAAGGTCCTTGTGTCTTCTCCAAATTAGACCTACGCTCTGGTTATCACCAAATCCAGATGAAGGAAGAAGATATTCCGAAGACTGCTTTCAAAAATCATGGAGGACACTATGAATTCTTGGTCATGTCTTTTGGGATTTACAATGCCCCGTCCACCTTCCAAAGTCTCATAAATAAAATATTGAAACCTTACCTTCAACAGTTTGTCTTGGTTTTATTTGATGACATCCTCATCTATAGCCACACTTGGGATAACCACCTTCTACATGTGGACAAAGTCCTTCATTTTTTGCAACACAAGTAGTTGTTCATAAAAAATACCAAATGTTCCTTTGGAGACAATGAAGTGGAATACTTAGGACACATTGTGGGTCAAGAAGGGGTAAAAATAGACCCCAAAAAGATACAAGTTATGCAGGAGCGACCACGACCCATGACTTTAAAGCACCTAAGGAGTTTTCTCGGTCTCACGGGCTATTATAAGAATTTTTTCCACCATTATGAGAAAATTTCTAAGGCCTTGATCGACTTTCTTAAGAAGAATCCATTTCATTGGACACCTGATGCTAAGCAATCCTTCATAGAGTTAAATAGGTCCATGTGCACTACTCCTTTCCTATCCGCTCTCGAATTCAACAAAATATTTGTGGTGGAATCATATGCTTCAAGCACTAGTCTAGGTGGACTGCTCACACAAGATGGTCGACCTGTGGCCTTCACTAGCAAAGCGTTGAGTGGCTACAATATCGACAGATCTACATATGAAAAACAAATGATGGTCATTCTCCATGCAATGCACACATGGCATATGTATCTTTTGGTGCTTCATTTTCAGATCAAAACAAATCACCATAGTCTGAAGTATTTTTTGGAGCAACGATTATTTTTCCTGAAACAGAACAAGTGGTTGACCAAAATGTTGGGTTATGATTATGAAATCATATATAAAAAGGGAAAAGACAATATAGTAGCAAATGCATTGTCTAGACAACATGAGGAGGAATACTCCCTCTTATCCTTATCCTTATCCATCTCTAATTGGATCGAGTAAGTACACCAAGAGTGGCTAAATCACTCGACTCTCTCCCGGTTAATTCAACGCCTTTAGGAGGACCCTAATCCTCCTATCAGCTACACTTGGAAAGACAATATTCTTAGATATAAGGATCGTCTGGTTCGATTTCCCTCGTCAGAACTCAAGATGAGGCTCTTAAATGAGTTTCACTCATCATCTATTGCGGGTCATTCGAGCTTCCAAAAGACCTATGCTCATGCCCGTCGTTATTTTTTATGGTCAGGCATGAAGAAGCATATCCTTCACTTGTTCACCAAATGTAAGTGTTCCAATGTAATAAAGGTGAAATTATCAAGTCTCCAAGATCTCTACAACCTCTACCCATTCCATCTTTTATGTGGAGAGACATCTCCATAGACTTTATAGTGGACCTTTCTAAAGTTGGGAACAATTTCGTCGGCATGGTGGTGGTTGATCGCCTCTCCAAGTATGCTCATTTTTGTGCCTTACCCCACCCTTTCACACTAGCACTAGTAGCACAGGTTTTCCTTGATCATATTTTCAAGTTACATGGCATTCCCACCTCTATTGTATTTGATCGTGACCCAACTTTCACCAACACATTTTGGAAAGAGATATTTAAATTGCAGGGCACCCAACTGAACATGAGAACAACCTATCATCCCCAGTCAAACGATGAGATGGTAGTAGTCAAAAAATGTTTGGAAACCTACTTGAAGTTTTTTTCTTCAGACAAACAACACCAGTGGGTGCAATGGCTCCCCTTGGCCGAATGGTGGTACAATACTTCTTATCATATGACCACTAAAATGACCCCATATGAAGCAGTGTATGGCCAATGCCCACCTACAGTCACTACATATCTTCTAGGCACATCAAAGGTGCAATATATTGATACAATGCTCCAAGGTTGAAAAACCACCCTAGTGTCTCTAAAGGATAACCTCCACATGGCCCAAAATCGCATGAAGCAACAGACGGACCAACATCGTTTAGAAAGGGTTTTTCAGGAAGGTGATCGGGTGTTTCTCAGGTTCCAACCTTACAAACAAACTTCTCTCAAATCCGAGGTACATCACAAGTTAGGACCCAAGTTTTATGGGCCCTACTAGATCATCAATCGTATCGGTTTAGTGTCCTACAAATCGACCCTTCCAGCTACTTCCAAAATCCATCTGGTGTTATGTGTTTCCTGTCTGAAGAAAGTGGTTGGACATAATTGCAAGGTCCAAACCATCCTTCCGGAATTAGATGAAGAAGGCTCCCTTTGGCTCCAACCAGAAGCAGTGCTCAATTCTCGTGAAGTTCAGTTGTGTGGCATAACTATCAAGGAATTTTTTATCAATTGGAAGGACACATCACCAGAGGATGCGACTTGGGAACCAATGACCATACTCTAGCAATTTCCGCACCTTCAGCCTTGTGGAAAAGGTTGCTTTTGAAGGGGGAGGGCATGTTAGGATCTGATCCTAACCCCTCTTCGTGGGTCATTAGTTAGTAGTATTTGATTTTTATGTAATAAAGGTCGACATTAGTTAATAAGGCCTAATAAATAAAGAATAATAATTCAATGTAAGAAGACCTAATAGAAGCTTTCGCTTCTAGAAAGATATTCCTCTAGAACTTTCCTTAGAAGGTAGAATTAGTATAAATAAAACTAGGAGGTATTGGATATTTTGTCTTGGATATTATTGTAATAGAGATCTTCTCTGCTAGAGGTTTCCCCCTCGAAGAGGCAAGTGAACATTGTTATCTCTAATGAAGGTGTTCTTTTCGATTTTATTCTGGTATTGTTCTAGCTATAATCGTGTTGTTCCATTATTACTTGCTAAATATTTATGTTCCGCATATTATTATTCATCTATTATATTGCACATCCACATTTAGATGGAAAGATAGAGAGATTCAACCAAGTGATTGAAGACACGTTGAGAATGTAAGTGATGGATAAGCCATCTAAGTGAGAATATTACTTTCATTTGGTTGAGTTTGCTTATAATAATGGGTATCAAGCTTCATTGAAGATGATACCATTCGAAGCTTTGTATGGTAGAAAATGAAATACTTCAGTGAGTTGGGACAACCCAACCAATAGAGTAGTACTTGGGCCCAAATTTCTCAAGGATATGGAAAACCAGATGGTTACAATTAAGCAGAATTTGAAGGCAACACAAGATAGACAAAAGAGTTATGCATATAAGAACATGAAAACTAGAGAATTTAAAGTGGGAGATCATGTGCTTTTGAAAGTGAATCCCAAGAAGAGCTCATTGAAGTTGGGCAGTTGTACAAAGTTAGCAGCTATATTATGTGGTCCATTTGAGATATTGGACATAATAGGGTTAGTTTCATACATGCTTGCATTGCCTACTTCCATGAATGTGCATAATGTATTTCATGTCTCTTTTCTAAAAAAATATGTACATGATCCTAACTATGTTATTGATTGGAATTTGATTCAAGTGGAGCTAGAAGGATACTTTCAGGTCCAGCCGGTGCGCATATTGGACATAAAAATCAAAATGCTCTAGAATTGATTCATAGAACTGGTAAAAGTTTAGTGGACCTACTACGGTCCTGAAGATGCTACTTGGGAGCATGAAGATGGCATGCGGGAAGAGTACATATGACTTTCTGAAGAATTTTGAAATTGTGATTTTTGTTTTGTATATGCACTGAGGATAATGTCAAAATAAGGGGGAGGGGAATGTAATACCCCAGTTTTGAGTCCCCATATTAATAGTGTATTTTGTTTATTTGATTAATGGATTGAGTTCCTGAACAATTAAAAGAGGATGGAGTGCCTAGGAAATGTAATAATTTGAATATTGCAAATAATAAAATACATCGTTGGCTAGAAGACGGACAAGGACAAGAGTTAGAGGGGGGTATGATTCCACGAGAGAGGGGGATAAAGGGGCTAAGTATTTTTAAATTATTTTATTTTACCCACCTTGGAATTTTAGAGAGAAAGAAGTAGTTACATGAGCTTCCTGGGGAAAAGGCCACATGGTTCTTGATTTTCATGTAAATATATAAACCTCTCTTTGGGGTTGTTTGGGGGTTGTTATTCATTCACGATTTATCATTCATTATTCCTCACTCATTCTTGTTCTTGGTTGGGACATGGGGAAGAATTTTTGAGGAAAGGAGCCATTGTTTTTTTTGGCTATAGTAATTACTAGTGTATTCCAACCATGATTTGGTGCATGTATTCCTGAGATGCATTGGCATGTGCTAAACCTTGCTCACAGATGTGAATCCTGAGAGTCGCAACATAGATATTCTTGAATGGATGGACTGGAGCACTGGAAAGAAGTGGACAGTCTAAGAGACTTCATGGCAGTGAAAGGATTTCATTTTCTTTGGGTGGTGCATACTGGAGAGAAGAGAGATGGTGTACCTTGGATTGTTGTGTGTTAAGAAACTCGTGAGAGCTTGAGTACTGATTGGTTTGGGAAGCTAAGTGTCGCTTTAGAACCCATCCTTGTGGATTCATAGCCTTGTCTCGGGGGTTACCTATTGTTGAGACTTGGAAAAGTAGTGTCTAAGTTTGGGTGGAATGTCCTTGGTCTACAACTAAGTGGTGATTGGTTTTAATAAATATAAGTGCTCTTTGTCATGTGTTTCTTTGATGTATATTTATTTTCGTTGTGTATTAATTATCATCTCAGAGATATGTATTTTAATGTGTCTTCATATTATTTTTTTTTGCATGGCATGATTAAGAATTATTTTTAAGTCTAGCATGAATCTTGATTATTGCATGTGTGATTATTACATTTCTTTCATGTTTGTTTATTAATCAAGTGCTATTAGAATCTGAAATCAATACTTGAAGGGCAACTTGAAGTAGCATGGCCAGTCTACTAGTGGCTAGGTACATTGCATTCTTCTCAAGATATTTCCAATAGGCTATTGTGCTCCCCAAACTAAGTTTGTATGCAGAAGTTGTAGCCCTGGGAAGTTGACGTATCAACTAGACTCCTAGGGGCCCACATTCATTTTTCCACTTCATCTACTGGAATTATGTTTTGGATATGTTGGGCTTTCCTCTTAGGGATTAGTACTTTATGTTAAAAGGAAAAAATTTCCTCTTGTAATGTTCTTCTTTCAAATGATCATAGTCAACACATTTCTCTTCATAGATAAGTTACCTTCATTCTAGCTAGTTTGTATTTCCTTGCATTTCATGGTCTTTTCCTATTTCATTTATTAATAGAATTTAGTTCTCATTGTATAATTGTTCTCTCTACAATATTTTTTTGTGCGTATTTCCATTCACATTCCCACATTTCATTTCATTCTCTATACAATCCAGATTAGGCTGGCCCTCCATCGGGTCATCCAAGTAGTTTAGGATCTCCTCATCCATCGCCAACTTGAGCCTAGTATATACATAGTCATTATCTCAATACAATTCTTTTTTCCAAGGAAAAATTCACAGGGACACCTAAGGGATATGCCCCCATTTTTTGTCGATGAAACCCCTAATAAACCCATTGATGTAAACTAGTGCACCTCACCTAGGTGGGATTTGAATTGAGCACCAATTAACACAAAATTAGTTAAATGCCCAATAACATTGGCGACAATCAGAGGCCATAATTTGGGTTCTTATTTGTTGATTCAACATTATAATATTATTGCATGTCACACTTCATTAATTTGGTTAGAATAACACAAATGCAAATCTTTTATGAATTAACACATTGAATTTTTTCAAAGAAAACCTCGGAAGGAAACCTAAGAGATGTTTCCCCACATTCATGGGATGACATCCCTAGTAAACTCATTGGCATAAACTAATGTGCCTCGCCTAGAGGGATTTGAATCAGGAACATTTCAACATGAAAATAGCAAACTACCCAACAACATTGGCAACTACCTATTGAATTAACCCCTTGGATTATGAATTAACAAAATCATTATAATATATATCATAATAATAATCATTAATACACTTATGTGTTAGTGTTGCGATAATACTTAAAACAAATATTTAACAAAAATATATCCAATAATTTATCTTTCTTTAATAAACTTAAGAAATAATTCAAAATTGAATTAGTTATAATTCAAATGAAAGGGAATGTAGTCAAATGACAACTCTCTAAAACCTACAATGTTAAGAACCAAATATCAATATAGAATAGAAAAACCTCAGAATAAGTACTCAACGCCTTGAAAAATATAGAATTTCAGATAATAAGCCTCTTTAAGGGGGCAACCTCCCTTTACCCCACATAAATGTTCAAGTACAAGATGATTACAAATGAAAATGTCTCCTTGGTATATATGGGAGACTAGGAGGTATAATTACAACTAATGGAATAAATCCGACATAAATAAAATAACATTACTAATGTAATATGCCCCAATTAAGGGGTAATGAGCCAATATTAGGGCTTAACATGCCCCTCCCCTTGAGACAAGTGTTGTCCATGGTAGCTTGGTAAATATGGATGCTTTTGTAAAAGACTCATCTTCCCAAAGTGGAATCTTGACCCCGTTAGTTTCCTCCATTTAATGAGATACTCACAAAATGGATCTATTCCTCAATTTGGTGAATTCTTGTGTCCGTGACGGCTTCAGGCTCCAATGAGTTTTCCTTCCTCGTCGAGTTCTATAAATATAGTTTGAAATGGGATCTTATCACTATAACTTTCTTTAAGCATGAAACATGGGAAGCCCGATTGTACTAGGTAGAGATCACAGAGGCAACTCAATTGTATGCCATAGTGCAATCATTTTGCAACACCTTATAAGGGAGCCATGAGTACTTTGTTGATAATTTATTTATCCTTCTTGGCTTTGCTTGAGGACATCTGTTTGTATGGTTGTAGTATTAAAAACACCCAATCCCCTACTTTAAGCTTCTTTCACTCTGATGTTGATCTTCTTGTTGTTTCATTTGATTATATGCCATGGTCAATTGATTCTCGATGTGATCTTCCTTTGCTTGAACCTTAGATTTTTCTTTTAGAGAAGTGATGGAGGAGGGTCATATCCATAGAGTGCCATAAAGAGTTTTATACCACCATTCTGCCAAGGGTAACCATTTTGAACCATTTTGTTTGTTTATCAGAGACAAAGCAACAAAGGTAGCCTTCCAGGACATTTGTTCACTATCTTGGTTTGTCCATCAGTTCAGGATGATAGGATGAGCTATGAGCAATTGGGTACCCAAACAAAGAAAATAATTATGTCCAAAAATGTCTAGTGAGATGGGATCTTTGTCACTTACAATAATCTTTGGGTTGCCATGTAGCTTTTTGAACTGTCTCCATGTAAATGTGTTGGCAAGCACTAGCTTTGAAGGGATGAGAGAGTGCACAAAAGTGTGCGTGCTTGGTCAATCTATCAACTTAATCACCATAATGACACTCTTTCCTTCAGACTTGTGTGAAATCCATGGAAACCTCCCTCCAGATGTTGACTTGGGATGGCTAATGGTTGTAAAAGACCTGGGGTCTTAATTGTTTCCACCTTATTTTGTTGGCAAACCAAACATTACATCACAAACCTTTGAACAATGTTTTAAGGCCATCCCAAAATATCCTTCTTTATTCTATGGTAGGTTTTCAAAATCCCAAATTGCACACCTCCTTTTGGAGAGGTGTGCAATTTCAATAGTACCTTTTGTTTGAGTTGGGGTTCTTGTAAATATAGAAATATTTGTACCATAGTGAAGCACTTTTCCATGTAATGTATCTGATGCGCTGGAATCCTGATGCAACCTTTGGATGAGGTCCACACTTTTTCTTCATTTCTCCATTCATCCTTGATTCTATTTTTCAATCGGGTTGGATGGTCGAGATACTTATGAGAAAGACCTCAACATCTTCATCCTTTCTTGAGGTGCATCTAACACAACATTTTCTTCCAACACATAGATGATTTCAATCATATTATCTTAGTTACCCATTTTGTTGTTCTTCAGAAGATAGTCTTTTGTTCAAGTGTTAAGACTATCATGATTTGTTTTGACCTTGAAGTACCTATCACAATATTAGGTAGGCGCCATTTCTTCAATGCATGTAGGTATTTCCATCATTTCCTTCTCATAAATGGGTTTTGTGTAGGTGCCCTTGGTGGTCCCTTTCAAAGAAGCCAGGGCCTTCCTTCTTACGTGGGACAACACCAATTCCATTTCCGGGCATCACGTTTCCAAAATAAAGGGTTTTTGTGAAGTCTAGATTGGTCAAGACAAGGACTTTGCACCACCTCTTCAAGTTGTTCAAAAACTTTAGTTGCCTCACGGAGTCCGTGAAAATGCATCATTATTAGTTAGTATCATTAAAGGTGTTGCTATTCTTCCATAGTGCCAAATGCTGTGGTAGTAACCTGTCAAACCAAAATCCTCTAAGATTCTTCAATGTTTTGGGAATCGGCAGGTCCATCATGGCCTTAATCTTGTTAGGGTCTACCTTGACACCTTCATGAGATAAATATGACCAAAATACTCTACCTCCTTCACTCGAGAAAAACATTTGGATGGTTTTGTATATAGTTGTTGCTCCTTTAGTAGTTGTAGCACCTTGTCAACATGTCACATGATCCCTCAATACTTTATAGATTAGTATATCATCCAAAATACTAACACAAATTTTTTGAAGGAAGGGACTTGAAAATGGAATTCATCAGCCCTTGGAATGTGGAGGTGCATTTGTAAAGGGCCAAAGGCATGACCAAAATTCATAATGGCCTTCATGGAGTTGAGATATTGTTTTGGGATATCTTCTTCCTTCATTCCTAATCTGATGATACCACGAACAGAGATCAATTTTACAGAAATAGATTGCTCCATGTAGTTCATCCCAGCAATTCATCAATGGCGGGAATATGAAACTTATCTTTAGCAGTGCTCTTGTTGAGCTCTCTATAATCACGACACATACACCATGGTATCTTTCTTGAATACCATTACCTTTGGTGTAGAGTAACAATTTTGGCTGACTGGAGTCTAATAATGTCAGCCTCTAACATTTCTTCAACCATGCGCTCAATTTCACTCTTACGGGCATAAGGGTGTCACATATGGCTGATGTTAGGAGGAACATTCCAAGGAATTAGGTGAATTTCATGATCATGATTTTTAGTGGGTGGAGAGACCTTTGGGAATATATTCAAATACTGGAATGCCCATCAATGATCCTTGGAGATCTTGAGGGAATAGATGGCTTAGATGTTTGAACATCTGAGTGGCATAGTTATTGCAATAGCATCTCGGTGCCTTTTCAATAATTTTGTCACATGCCATTAAGAGCTTATCACCTTACCCAGGGTTTCCCTGGTACCTCTTAACTCAATTTATTTTCCTTCCAATGAAAAATTCATGAAAAGTTCTTGAAAATTAAAATCCTTTGTTCCTAATGATTGTAACCATTGGATTCCTGGTACAACATCAGCACCACCCATGGGTGCATAGCAATCATTGGACTATTCATTATATTCCCCATAGTAATATTGATATTATTGCATTTTCTAAACAATTGATAGTTCCTCCGGTACACCAATCATTACTTGAAACTTTGGTATTGGATATACAAGAATTGAGAGCTTTGGCTAATTTATAGTGAATGAAAATGTAGTCTTGCCGGAATCAATTGGGACTATTACCTTTTTCTTTTTGATGTATGCTAGATCTTGAGGGTTTGAGGAGTGCTAATTCTAGCCAATGCATTACGATATGGTAAGTCAACTCTTAGGAGCCGAAATTGCTTCTACGTTTTCATCTTGAGATGGTTCTTGTTCTTCTTCTTCTTCCTCTCTTCACAATCTATATGTAGAATAATTTCTTCTCACCACCTTATGTCCCTTCTGTACTTGTTGTCACAATTAAAGCATAAACCTTTTGCTTTTATTTCCTCCAATTGTTGAGGTGTCAACCTTGTAGTTGAGGTGTTTTAGAAGAAGGGAGACATTATTCTCTCTATAGATGTTGGGATTGGTCCTTCTAGTAGCCATATGTATTTTACTTTCAACATTTCTTTCCACCTTAAATGCATTCTCAATGATTTGGGTTCCAAAAGACGAATATTTATTTACTTTTTTATATTCCAATATTTGGAAGTTCTCAATGTCTTTCGATGGCGAACCTCTTTGCTAGAGATTTATTAATTGGCTAAAAGAGGTATTGTTCTTATTATCATAGTGTGCTATCATTTCTTAGTGAAATTGTCCAAGTGACAAGTGATTTGTGAGAAAAAAACCATCGATACCATACAAATTGAGTTGGTTCTAAATAAAAGGAAGCAATTCATACCTTTTGTGTATGTGGCACATATGTAAATCAAAGAATTGCTCCATCGAGTATCCATGTGATTGGGTCCTTGCCATCAAACTTCCCTCATATCGATCTTAAGGCACGTTGGTCTTCAACCCAAAGTTGGAGTTTATCCATTCTTGATTCACCTTCCTTGTGTCCTCATCATGAATTTCATGGGATACATTTTCACTTTCCATTCTTGATTCACCTTCCTTGTGTCCTCATCATGAATTTCATGGGATACATTTTCACTTTCAGGTGTCCTCTCTATTAGGAAATTTTTCAATCCTTCCATGATCTCCCCTTTTAAACCATCCATGTTAGTATCCAACTTAGCTTCCATTGAATCCATCATCTCTTGTAGTTCATCTTTGGTTACTGTCTTCTTTTGTAAATCATTTATGTACCTATGCATTTCTTCACCTTCATCAAGATTCAAAGTAGGATTGTCCAGAGGCTTATTTAGTGTAGAAGTTACCTTTTTTGGTGGCATGTTGGCCAAGTATCACTTTAAACCTCGATTTTGAGGTGGTTATGCTAGACAATCTTCCTTTTATTGTATCTCCAAAATTTTGGCCCTTATGAGTATGAGATTTTATTTTTTGTAGATCTCTGATATTTCTTCTCTTCAATGCCATAGGTCTGATAAAAATTGGATGTGCCAAGTGGAATTTACGATAACTTCCCCGTAACTTGCTAATTTTTTTCCTTTCCAGGAAATCTCACTTGTATAGCTTGCCCCGCACAAAATAATTGATATAAAATTCTGAAACTCGTACCAGAACTACTACGGGATGTATACTATCCAATGCAACTGGTCTCACTCAATTTGGATACTCTAGGAAGAATTTATGATGGTTTTACCCAGAAAACCTGCTTGAGACTAGTCAATAGGACTAGTCAGATACCCTATCTTCCACAGGATGTATCTACAAATTTAAGATGACCCAGAAGATGAAATTTCTACCATAGATACCTTACTAATTTTTGAGAATATCCTCCGCATTTCAAGGTCTGAAACGTTACAGAAAAAAAATTATAGAGAAAATTCTGCAATGACTCAATTCAGGATGATTCTGGAACCCTATCTTACAAAGGTTGTATCTCTGAAAGTATAAGGCCTCAGGAGCTGAACTTTTAACCCAACGTACCTTGATCCATCTACTAAATATACTCTAAGTCGTTCTTTCTGAATCGTTGTAGAAAACAAGTTATAGCGGAAATTCCACGGTGTCTCAGATGTAGCAGCGAAACCCCAAGACCTTGATCTCTGATACCATATGTTAAGAACCAAATATCAATATAGCATAGAAAAACCTCAGAATAAGTACTCAACGCCTTGAAAAAGATAGAATTTCAGATAATAAGCCTCTTCGAGGGGGCAACCTCCTTTTACCCCACATAAATATTCAAGTACAAGATGATCACAAATGAAAATGTCTCCTTGGTATATATAGGAGACTAGGAGGTATAATTACAACTAATGGAATACAGCTGACATATATAAAATAACATTACTAATGTAATATGCCCCAATTAAGAGGTAATGAGCCAATATTAGGGCTTAACATACAAAGGGAGATAACCTATGAAGAACAAAACATGTTCTTATAAGAACAAAAATATAAAACATGTTGGTGGGCTATGGAAACCCTCACTTTATCAATCTAGCTATAATTTAGATGCCATATTTAGGCTATCCACTATATATTGTACTCTCATTGTGCATAGCAACACTTTTGAATGACATGTATTCTCGTTATCCTAATAGGTGACAAAAATTAGGACTACGTAAAATTTCTTTGAGTTTATCAATTTCCTTTCTTCACTTTATATTTTAGTAGGAATTGGCACCACGTATCCATAATAATGCAATCCTTGTGCATCCTTCCATCAAAAAGGGCCAACTGATCCGGATTATTTTAGGAACAATATGAAGGCAGAGATATAACAACGATATAACAAAGAATTACATAGAGATATGGCAAGGAACACAGTAATACAGGAAAGAGCATATTCTATTAATGATTACCTGAAATACAAAATACCATAAAATTCAAAAGCACACAAGCTAGCTAGAATGGTTGTAGCTTATCTCTAAGAAGAGATGTGTCGGCTACGCTCATTCGCAAGAAGTTGGTTACAATGAGGCTCCAAAGGTCTTTTTAACATAAAGCATAAATGAGAAAACCCTAAACATCCAAAAACCTAACCTTAGGAGATGAAGCGTCAAAAGTCATGTGGGCTCCGATGGAGTAAGTTGGTACATCAACTTCCCGGGGTCATAAATTTTGCATACAATCTCTGTTTTAGGTGCACGATAGCTCGTTGGAAAGAACTACCCGAGGACTACAGACGCTTCCATCACACTCTTGTTAAATCTTTTAGTGTGGTTGTGGTGTGCCCAAAAAATGTTGTTTAGAGCCTCAAAATTGCCACGGAAGTTTTGGACCCGAAAAACTAGGAAAAAAACTGCCAAAATGGAAATTAGTCTTTGAGCCAGTGGAATAGGTGGGTGGCCACCGATATCCACCTAGATCACCAACTATATGTTGGAATTTTGAGAATGTGACTTTACTAAGTCCCCTAAATTGAGAAGTAAATGTTGCCCACTTTGCACACAACAATGCCCATGGGTTGTTAGTGTGGTGCAAGTGATATTTAAAGCAAGCTAAGAATCCATAAGCTTCTTGATTAGAGTGTTTTTAGAGTATGGATTTTCTCTGGGGTACCATTGGTTTTTTTAAATGGGGGCTCCTCCCATATTTTTTACAAATAGGGAATCAAAACCCAAAGCCAATTTGAGGCTTTCTTTGCAACAAAATTAGTAGGGGCTCAAAATACAAATTCAAAATGAGAAAACGTGAGAGGAAGAGGGGGTGGAGTGGTGGATAGGGGAGCTTGGACTCCCTGAGAGATGCCTATCACAGGGGCGAGAAGGTAGACATGGCATAAACACTAGTAGATTAATAGTTTCCTATACACTAATGGATTAAGAGAGCAACTCAACCTTATATCAAAAGAGTAATCATTTTTTTTAAGAATTAGAGAAAGTAATTAACATAATGATAAAATGCCAGGATGATATGAATTCCTAGTTGATTCCTATCAAGTATACAATTTTAATAGGAAATGCATTTCCCTTGTCAAGGGAAGTAGTAAAAAAAGGTGCAGCTCATGAGAGCAAACCTGACAACAAACACCACCTTATAGCTTGAAATCTCAAAGAGATCCTTTTGATAGGAGTAATAACTCTTTACATTGTAAACTATAAATAATATTGAAAGTAGTGGCACATAGATTGTTTCCATTCATGAAAAGAAGATATCACAAAATCAAACTACCTTTGTTAAGAGAACAATTTTGGAGATGATCACAATGGTGGGGAAGACACTACACTCATCACAATGATGTTCTTGAAATTGAATATGAAAAATGCCTATGACAAAGTGAAATGACACTTTATTGGGGATACTTAGAACCTTCTATAGTTCAAATTAGTGATAGACACAATAAATATATCTCTTTTATTTAATAGGGGTTTAATAGCACCCCTATGGCACCCTTTAAAACAATAAGAAATTACAACACAAATGCATCATTTTCCTACCTCTTTATCAAAAAAGTTAATGTTTTTCTTTGTTTCGTTTACAGTCTTGCTTATATTGGGTTCTTGATAAGAAGAAAAAAATCTATGGAAACATGGACATAACACGCCAATGGTTGGTCAATAACACTATATTAATGGGAGAGGCATATGATGAGGAAGCCTCCACCTAGGATATATTTTTCATATATTTCATGGGAAGAAATTGAGGAGTCAAAAGTTAAGAATTAAGTTCAGTAACACCTCTAATAGTTGAGCCTTAGAGATTGCAACCAGGCTTCAAATACAAATAGTTAATGTATATGCAATTTTGAAATATTTGGGAACTCCTTTGATAACTAGGTTCCTACGAAGCAAGCAAGTCGCCTTCCTTCAAAAAATAAATAGAACATTGAATACTTAACCTTCTACACTTTTGAATTGAGCATACCAATTGAAAATGTTGAACTCTACCTTGGCCCAACTATTGATATATGTATCAATCTAATATTTATGCCCCAAAATTGAGGCTATAAAGGTTGGTTAAATTTTTTGTCTTCATATGTTTTGAAGCTCAACTAGATGCTACAAACTAATACTGCTTGAGCAAATGTTTGTGATTCCAAATAGAATCACATGGTTAGGAATAGAATATCTAATGTGCCTACCTCTAGTAAGATGAGCAAAAAGAGGGGGGAGCTTGTTTAGTACTTCTAATTAAATGTGGGTAAATGTAGTATGAATGGAATACAATGTAGATAGAAACCCAAACAAATTCCTCTCTAAATCATGATTAGAAAAAGGAAACATAACCATCTAGAAACTATCGGAATAACATAGTTAAGAGTGATTCCTATTTTTTTTATAAACGTAAGGGAGGAAAAGAGAGGAGTAAATTCAGATAGTTAATTGGGAGAGACCACTTCTATCTCCTATGAAGAGAGTGGAAGGTATGAATAATGTCAAGGAAGCTCTAGAAAAAAAAATGAATAATTGTTATAAAAGATTATTAGAATTTAGAGAGTATAAACCAATATGATACTTCCATTTTTCAAGTGCTAATGAATAGAACCATCTTTGAAGAATTTTTTATAGGAAGATCTAAACATTAGAGAAAGATTTAAGTATTGTTCCCCTTCTTAGAAAGACTTGAATATTTGTCTAAGGGAAGGCATAAGAGGGAAATATGTATTCTTCTTTCAAAGAAGGAACTTTATCAAGATGTTAATGAGATAGTTTATTTTAAATAGATTAATATTTTAGCCAAATAGTATGGTGGCCTTACATTGTGCTTAAAGAAAATGTTTTATAGTGAAAACTCAACCACAAAGGGATAGGCACCACACAGATTACAAGAAATTGGAATTAAAAAGGCCCATTAATATGTTTGATTGGTTAGTTTGTAAAGAAAAAGTTTGATGCCCCCTTACCCAAAATTTTCAGTTTGATGGCAGATCATCTCCAAAAAGGAGAGGAAACTGAGAACCCCAAAGGCACCACTAAGATTACAAGAAATTGGAACGAAAAAAGGCCCATTAATATGTTTGATTGGTGAGCTTGTAAAGAAAAAGTTTGATGCCCCCCTTTCCCAAAATTTTTGGATTGATGGCAGATCATCTGCGAGGAGAGGCAACTAAGAACCCCAAAGGACCTAATGAGCATGGATCCAAAAATCTCCATGGACTTCACACTTGAGGATCTTACCAATTTGGCTAACTACGGTTATCTTTTATGCTAAAATGCTTTAATTTATCACTTTTTTTTTCTTAGCTTAAAAACTTATGTAGTCAACAAATCTACCGAGCTCCACTCCAAATCAAGTTGAGTTTTACTTGTTTAGGTTAGACCTAATAAAATTTAGTCAAATTCATTTATGATTGTCAAGTTTGCAAGGGCTTGGTAAGATTGACTAAGGTTTTCTTTTTTATAAATATTTCTAGTTAACATAAACATGTGACACCTTCCAATATGAGATATAATAATGACAGGGACACTTACCACATGTTACTACGGTTATCTTTTAATTAAGTTGTCATCTCTAGAGGTATTTATTTCCCAAAGTAGTGTAGTTGTAGTAGGAGGTATCTATTAGGCTAAAATCTATACAACAACTGAAGAATATCTAATCTCCCAAAATCACCTCAAAAATTACAAATGGCCCAAACAACAATAAACAACCCACTTACATGGACAAGTTGTTTTGTTTTACAAAAGACAAACATATATCTTACCAGATTTAAACTTTAGTGAAAAATAAAAATACCCACTTTATCAACTGACCAAATAACCCTTAACTAGTTTGACCTAGCCACTAAATGAATTTTGCCAAACATAGGCCTATTTTATATATATAGAGTGTTTTGTGCCAAAAATTTTCCAAGTTTTTTGCAAATTTGAGCTTACTCTTACTCAAGCTTTATTGAATAGTGCCCAAGTCCAATAATGTGACTATGAATGCAATAAGTGGATCAATAATTTGCAGCTTGGAGATTTATCCATATTGAAATCTGTTAGTCACAATTGTGAATTAAGTCCAATGATTATGGTCAAATCTTTGGTCTCATATTGCATTTGCTTCCAACTCTAAGAATTAATTTGCTGGAAAGGGCATTTGTATATAGTGGAAATGATCCACGTGGATATTGGTGGCCACTTGCCTATTCCACTTGGACCCTACCATTGTTTCTTTCAGTTTTTCAGTTTCCTTAATTGTAGCACAATTTACTATTTTTGGCAGTTTTTCGAGACCTGAACTTCCGGAGCCATTTTGAGGCCCTAAACGACGTTTTTTGGGAATCAACCAATTGACGAAGATTAATCCGTTCCGAACCATGATAATCATTGTCAATAAATGTAGTCCTTGGATAGATCTTTCTAACGATGTATCATATGCATCAAACGGAGATAGTATGCAAAAGTTACGACCCTAGGAAATTGATGTACCAATTTACCCCAACGGGGTCCATATTCTGGCATTTCATCTCCTAGGGTTAGGTTTGTGGATGTTTAGGGTTTTCATTGTTCCTCAATAACATATAGGCCTTCGAGCCTCATTGTAACACATAGTTCAGAGGCCTGTAGCCGCCACATCTCTTCTCAAAGATAAGCTACCAGCACCCTAGCTAGTTTATTTCTATTTTGTCTATAAACACATTTCAGTTCTTTGATATTAATGAAATGAAGTGTTATTTCCGCTGCATATTTGCATTCATGGTTATTTGTGTATTCTGTTGCGTTCCTGCATAAATTTGGATCAGGAAATATCTCTTCAGAATGGATATAAATCTTTCTTATGCTAAGCTACAGAAAATTTATTAAGACATTTTAACTGATTTAAAATTGCAAAATTTGCATTGAGCCCATGCATCAGACTAAAAGTCCGCTTAGTCCTCATTTAGTTTGAATTGCTTACACCTATAGACTATCTGAAACAGAGATGACCCTGTTTGAAAACAGGGCCCTTTAGCTTGAACTAGGCCAAGCAAATTTTATCCTTTATCGTTTTCGGGCCTTCAAATTATGTAGGAAATTTGCTTTGTATTGAATGCATTTGCTTGTGTACCAGATATTTGAGTTGAAAGCGATTTTCTCTGTCAATCTCTATAAATGCACAGAAATGCAACTTGAGCACAGGATGTCAATATGCTTGATTATATGGGTACAAGTTACAAGCACTCCAGTTTATTTTAAGTCAATCTGCACAGTTTATTTTAAGTCAATCTGCACTGGAGCCTGATCAGACATGAATCTAAGGCACTCCCATTGTTAAAGCATAAAGCTTCTTATTCCCCAAGTTCATCCATTATAGTGATCCCATGACATGAATGGCTGAGTATGCCTATTTACATTGATGAGACAGCTATGGGACTCCGGACTTGGTGATTTCCATCACTCCAAGTGTAGAACCCAAAGACATATTTTTTATTAAGAGGCTTTTGAAGGGTGAATTCTATAGTGAAAATCTGTTTTTCTCCTGTAGATTGGAAAGACAACTTCTTAGGATTGATATCTACAGATACTCCTGGTGGTTCATCGATTGAAACAATGTATTCGCTTTTGCCACCCACATTGGTGACAGTCCTCGTGACGGTCTCGTTGGTATTCAAGTTTGCAATAGCAACCGATGGATAGTTCAGTTGATAAGCTTTGGGTGGATTTTCTGGGCATTTGAAACTAGTGTTTGGTAAAATGGTAGTAGCATTGATTCCACTGCCACAAAGAAAGAGAACGTAATCTTTTATTGTGGCATCATACAGCAGCCCTGGATCGGATGCCTGATTGGGGTTCATTTGACCTGATCCATAAATGAAGGGTGTAGCTGGATTTCCATATGCATCTGAAATTGGATGCCCTTCATTGTTTGTAACATTTGCTGCAGGAAAGAAAATGAAATACTCAAAAAATGTTAGTTGTAGATTCCCTAAATTGCTAGAGACAGTAGTTTTGAATTCTCCAAAGAATGAGATTAATCACCTGTGGTCATGAGAGCAGATTTGATAGCAGCAGGGCTCCAATTTGGATGAATGACCTTTAATAGGGCTGCTACTCCTGCAATATGTGGACACGACATTGATGTCCCCGAGACAATATTGTACTTTACACGACGATCGTCCATTAAAAGCTTGGTAGGAGAGGCTGCTTCACTCCAAGCTGCCAGTATGTTAAGACCAGGTGCAGTAATATCTGGCTGCAAAAAGCAATAGAATATGTTAAGCAAGGGAACCCTGAAATAAACACAACATTTTTCCATTTGCAGTTGACATAGATTGAAATTGATGTCTATGCTGTTAAACAAACCAACAAAATCCACTTCAGGATTTTTAGATTGGGAAGCTCAAATCGCAAATGTAACTCTATGCTTATTGGCCGATGAGAACGCATAGTTTGAATTTAAAAGATGGTTACAAATATTGTAAATAGATTTTAAAATGGGTTTTTTTTTGGCTTAATTGTTGATTTAAAATTTTAAAATAAGGTGTCATAGGAGTGATAGGATTGTTACAAGTCTCACAGAGAAGAGAATATTGTGAGGATGGTTACAAGTCTCACAGAGAAGAGAATGTGAAGAATATTGTGAAGATGGTTACAAGTCTCACAGAGAAGAGAATATTGTGAGGATGGTTACAAGTCTCACAGAGAAGAGAATATTGTATCTGTCATAAGGAATTCTGTACCATAAAATCTTATCAAGAGTTTTGTACTTAGGAATATTGTATGTGCTCTGAGAAATCTTGTGGCATAAAATTATGTGAAGAATATTGTAAGAATTGTCACCGAGGAATATCGATATGATAGAATCTTATCAAGAGTTTTGTACTTTCTTATGTGCAGTGATAAATCTTGTGACATTAAATTATGTGAAGAATATTGTAATAATTGTCACCAAGGAATATCGATATGATAGAATCTTATCAGGAGCTTTGTATTTTGTTAGATATGATAGAATCTTATAAGAGTTTTGTATTTTGTTTTGAAGAATGTTGTCTTGGTGTATGATAAAAAATCTTTATTTTTTAATAAAGTTTTAAATATAAAATTTTGTAGAAATTTACGTATTTAACATAGTTTTATAGGTGACATAGTTTTATAGGTCATAGTTTTAAGAACATAATTCTTTTTATGCTTTTAGAAGTTTTGAGAGTCTCTGAAACAACCCAAAATCTTGGAAATCCTAATACGTTCTAAAACTGTACCCTCTAAGAATTTTTTCCTCACCAAATTCAAACTAAATGAAATTTTCCTAACAGTTTTGAATAAACCACATAATATGCCATATTTTGTCATAAAAAAATCTTATAACATAAGATTTTAAGAAGAATATTGTAATGATTATCATGGAAGAATATTGATAATTAAAACTGTACCCTTTAAGAATTTTTTACTCACCAAATTTAGTTTAAATGAGATTTTCCCAACAGTTTTCAATAAGCCACATAATATGCCATATTTTGTCATAAAAAAATCTTACAACATAAGATTTTAAGAAGAATATTGTAATAATTGTCATGGAAGAATATTGATAATTATACTCTTTAGCCTTAGGGGTGTAGAATAGTCAGTGATGGAGTGTACTGTTAAGTCACTCCGATATGTGAAGTCACCGATTCAAAACCCTCAACTTATCTTGTGTGTGGCAGTCCGATAACATGACTTACCTTGTGTGTGGCAGTCCGATAACACGACCCCTAATTGCTGTTCCGCCAGTCACACAAAAAAAAATATACTCTTTAATTTTGACTCAATGTGCTCTTTATATACTAATACCTAACAGAATAGTGCAATTCTATTACAGTATTCTTCATAATAGAGACTTGTTTCAACTTAAACCAATCCACAGCTTAGTTTAGAACCGAAATTGGAGAGGGTTCTTACATAGATTTCTTTAACGATATAAAACCTAAATTGAAGCATGGCTTTGCCTAAATAAACAAGCCACAGTAAACTAATGAATTAGAACCCAAACCATAATACCTAACAGAATAGTGCAATTCTGTTACAGTATTCTTCATAATAGAGACTTGTTTCAACTTAAACCAATACACAGCTTAGTTTAGAACCGAAATTGGAGAGGGTTCTTACATAGATTTCTTTAACGATATAGTACCTAAATATTCTGTTACTCTATTCTTCATAATAGAGACTTGTTTCAACTTAAACCAATCCACAGCTTAGTTTAGAACCGAAATTGGAGAGGGTTCTTACATAGATTTCTTTAACGATATAGTACCTAAATTGAAGCATGGCTTTGCCTAAATAAACAAGCCACAGTAAGCTAATGAATTAGAACCCAAACCAGAGATGGGTCATGTAGAGGTTTATTTAATGCACAGAACCTAACTTAAATAAACAAGCCAGAGTAAACTAATGAATTGGAACTTCAACTAAAGATGGCTCACGCAGAGGACTATTTAGTGCACAAAACCCAACTTGAAGTTGGGTTTTGCACCAACCAAACTACAGTAGTGAATAATACTCTAAATTGGATATGGGTATTTTGTAGGATAGGGTTGATGCCTGAGGGTTTTTTTAGATATAAGGCTTGTCCACTCTTCAAGGTATACAAAGATAGATTAATAGGCCTTTACTGCTCACATCTATTATAAGTGGTTTTTTTAATCTATTACAAGTGGTTTTGTTGAACTTTTTGAGAAGGGTGATTTAAATAATGAGTTAAATTCTTGAGATTGTTATAAATGTAATCAATAATAAATAGACATAATTCTTATCATAATCCAAAATTCACAAGTTGAACTTTCTATATCAAAATGAGAATATAAAATCCTTATTTTACAATTTTTAAAATTTGCCAATTCAAAATCAAGGTTATTTACTAGTCTAACTTTGTTTTAATAAACCTACCAACATAGGCTAGGCTGGAAACCTGAATTTCTTATTTTGATATACAAGAGCAGGCTTGTGTTCCCTATGACACAGTGAAAGAAAACTCACTATAAAGAGTTGAGGTAACATATGGGATTTTACAAATCCTCAGATGCAATGAGCAAATTTCGAATTCTTGCTTTTAAACAAGCTACAACAGTTATCAGTCAAGAATTGGGGGAATCTGGAACAGGTCTTCCTTGAGTATTGAGGAGTTTGGAGTCAAAATTGCCCGGTTTTTTTGAGCAGTGAGTGCTTGCCTCAGCATACACAGTGTCAATCTCTATCAATCAAAAATTGTCTAGCTGCTTCTCACCACGAAACACAAGAGAAGGACAAAGGGGCACTTAGAGTCACGCTAATGGATGTAGCAGAAGGAGAATCTCCACTTCAAAGTGGAGCTCAGGGGTCCTAGACTATGGCTCAATCAACAATTGATGTACTTCAAATCTTTTTGATGGGGCAGTTTCTTAAGGAATTTTGCTGTCAAGAAATGTGGAATTTTCTCAGGATTGTATGTATGTTTGATAGTTTACTAGCAGTAGAAGTAATCTTTTTAGCTATAGTAGTCAACAATTGATGTACTTCAAATCTTTTTGATGGGGCAGTTTCTTAAGGAATTTTGCTGTCAAGAAATGTGGAATTTTCTCAGGATTGTATGTATGTTTGATAGTTTACTAGCAGTAGAAGTAATCTTGGCTATAAGCCAGAATTTTGTAATATCCCATCTGAATTTTGTTGTTTTCCTAGGCAAAGCTCTTATATAAAATAAAGCTTCAGTTTCTTTTATAAAAAAATACATATGGGATTTTAAATAAGAGCTCTGCATTCTACAATGAATGACAAGTTCGAAGAAAAAATTATTATTATTTCCCAGAATGAATCTCTTTACCTTGAGGATGTCTGGATTGAGCAAATTAGGGCCTCTGGAAGAGAAGGCAGCCATGAATGGCGCTGGCGTGGTTCTCAGAACAGTGTTGGCTGGAACAATCTGTGCCATGGGTTTAGTGGTCGAATTGATGTAGGCAAGTATGATTTTTGCATCATCAGAGACCACTGCAGTCCCAGCTAAAACATATGCATCCACTGATATTTCTGCTGCATTCATTGGCAGATTCCCCAGAATGACTGCAGCCCCGCCAGCCCTTTTCACCTCCATGCCTTTCCCAACCCTGGGACCATTTCCTCTCATGCAGAAGACTATTTTCCCCTTCACTTTCTCTGAATCCAGAGATCCTGGAAGACATTGCCTGCATTTGAACATGCATTCCCAACACATTAGTCAGTCAGTTGATGAATCATATTGCAATTTATCTCTCCATTAGTATGCACAACATAGGTTCCCATTGAGAGAAGTTGAAGAGATTTTGATGTGATTCTCAAGTGAGTGTGATAGTTGAGACATACCCAGCAGAGATATTGTCTCTGTTTACAGTGGGAAGCACTGCATCAGCAGCAAAGACCAATGGATAGAACTTGTCCTCCAGTTTGTAGGGGGTCACAGTTTGGCCCTGCTCATATCAATCGAATCAGTGATCTGTTAATGTAACATCGAAGAAAACTCAAAGCACGAGATCTCAAATCATAAGAAATTGTGTTTTTTTTCCGAAACAATTTCATTTTATTGACTATACATCAGCCACAAGTGTTATATCATTCTTATAGGATCATAATTCAACCAGAAGGGCTATATCATCCTTTAGGAGCTTGAAAATGAAGTTACTATAAGCTGATGCTAATGGATGGAAGTTTATACCATTCTTTAGGAGCTTGAAAATGAGGCTACTCTAAGCAAATGGATAGAAGTTTTGGAATTTCATGTTCAGTTTTGTTTGAAAAAAAAATGATAAATTCATTTTTATGATAAAAAGAGATGAATTTAACTTATTAGAAAAGGAAAGGAATTAAATATTTTGATATTTCATAATTTGATTAAATAAATAAATATGATTTTTTTTTTTTAATGAATTAGTTAAAAAATAAATTAATTGATTGTTGTTAATATTGTTGGATAGTTGGTTAATTACATATCTACTATTAACAAATGATTTAAATACAAATTTAAGAAAAAAAAATATCAAATTTATATTTTAAATTAGTAATATACTCATAACAATTAATAATTAATAACAAGTATCTCAAATAACTAAATAACTGAAATGTATTATTATAACTTTGATTTCAATAAATAATTAAAAAATAATAATATTAAACATGTATTAGTAGTTTTGCAAAGGAAATATATGTATTATTATAATTTTGATTTTAATAAATAATTAAAAATAATAATATTAAACATGTATTAGTAGTTTTGCAAAGGAAATATTAAAATTTAGATTTTTATTGAAAAAAAATGAGAAATATTTTATAATTCAACATATCTATTAAAAATATATAAATTTAATATAGATGAAATTAATGTTTATCAATCAAAATATTAAAAAAAATTCTTGGAAAAACAAATTTTGAAAAAAAATACTAAACATATATATATATATATATATATATATATATATTCATAATTGATAGATTAAAAATTAAAATGAATGTAAATTGTTTATAAATAAATGAAAAATTAATATTATAAAAAAAATGATATTTATAATAAATGAAGGATTGATTATGAATATTTTATTAATTAAGTTAGGGTATGTTAGAAGGAGTGAGTTAAAAAGTGGAGAAAGTCAACTACTGGTTTGAGTTTTTTTAGGTAAAGTTTCATTTAGATAAATTTATTTTTTGAAAATTTCATAATATGTATCTTTCTAAAAATTAGTTAAAATTTCTAAAGATAAAGTTTCATAGTTAAAGTTTTCATCAATCAATTAAAACTATAACTTTTAACAAAAATCCTATTGTAATTGGAAAAAGATAAAAATAATTGAATTTATCCACTTTTTAACTTAATCCAATTTAAAGTATTGTCCTATACTTTATTTTCTAATTTGATCAAACTTTTCATGTCACCTTTTTTTAATAATTGATATTTATGTAAATTTATTTATAATAACAACCAAAAGTAATAATGACGAATTAAAAATCTACAATTTATCAATGTTATCAATCAAACAAAACAATGACATAAAATTAAAACCACCATAGTAAAACAATTTTTAAATTAACAATTATTTATTTATTTGTTTAAAAAAAACTTACAATACCTAAAATTATTAAATTAATTTTTATTATTACACTTTAAGTTAACAAACTGTCTCATCAAATTAAAACCACCATAATAAACAATTTTCAAATTAGCAAGTATTTATTTATTTGTGTTTAAAATAACCTACAGTACTTAAAGTTATTAAATTAATTTTTATTATTACACTCTAAGTTAACTTTTATTCTTACAATGTGAAAAACAAAGTTATTAGTTAACTTTTGTACTTAAAGCTATTAAATTAATTTTTATTATTACACTTTAAGTTAACTTTTATTGTTACAATGTGAAGAACAAAGTTATTAGTTGACTTTTGTTGTTACAATGCCAAGAACATGATCTTGATATACATCACAAATAATATCTTAGAGTTATTAAGTTAACTTTTGTTGTTACAGTCTCAAGAACATGATGTTGATATACAACACAAATAATATTTCATATCAAAATAGTTATTTTTATTAATTTGAATAAAAAAATATTTAAAAAATGTAAACCGAGCGTACCTTGACATTGGTGTCGTCCCCGAGCAAAACTGGCGACACAAAATCCCGATCCACGCTGTTAGCCGCCACGGTGGTGATCCACGGGGCAAGGTTCGATGATGTGGCAGGCTTTGGCCCATCATTACCAGCACTGCAGGCCACAAAGACACCTCGCCTAACGGCGTGTAGGCTCCCAATAGCGATGGCATCATTGGCATATACAGGTGGCATGCCGGTAGTCCCAATGGATATACTCAATACGTGGACGCCGTCGTTGATGGCATCGTCGAGGGCAGCCAACATGTCCGCTTCTGTACACGTGTTCTCCATGGCGGGGTCCTCGCCGGGAATGGGCCAGCACACCTTGTACATTGCCAGCCTGGCCATTGGAGCCCCGCCTGCGGCTTTCCCAGCGGCGAAACCGCCCAACGCGGCGGCATCCACTTCCCGGCCGGCTGCGGTGGAGGAAGTGTGGGTGCCATGGCCGTCATGGTCACGGGGTGAACGGTAATCTGGCGTGGCCGTCTCGTTGAGAGCACCATAGTAGGCATCGTAGCCCTTCAGGTAGTAGCGCGCACCGATCAACTTCCTATTCATACAAAATAAAAAATTGTAAATTAAAAAATATAGAGTCGTCATTGAATATAGTAAGCCTGTGAATGCATTTCAGTCAAAATCTCCTCTGTTATGCAACATTTAAAGAGAATTATAATGATGCAAGATTATGAAATGTGATGCAGCACCAAATTAAATTAGTGATTAGTGGGAGTTCACTTTAGTTTGTCCAAGTTCAATTTTAAGTTAATGGTGTTTATGGTATCAATTGGAGATGTTTTAGGAAGGATAAAAGAATTTTTAATTTAGTTAAAAAATTATATTGTATTTCTCCTTGTTTTGAGTTATGATTTAAATGAGATTTTTTTCCACTTACCATTTTTAATAAAGAGTTTTTAATTTCTTTAAAAAAATTATCTTGTAATTTCTTATTTTGAGTTATGATTTCAATATGTTACTTTTGTAATTCAACTTAGATAAAGAGGATAATGGTTATTTCTCCAGAGTTAAACCCAATTGACATACATCTCATGATGTATATCTCCACTTATATTACATGCCAATTGACAGACCAGGTTGTTAATTTGTCAGCAGAAAGTCAACTTTAACTACAAGTTTTCACAGATAATAACTATGTATTAAAATTGATAATAAGAATTGGGGTATTCTAAATGCTCTTCTTCTATCTTTTGGTTTCTCCTGGCAACCATCATTGGAATTGGACTATATTATGCTTAGTAAAATGACAATTTTCCATTATTTACATAGCTTTTTGAATGCATAAATAAATAGATTTAGCACTCTGAAAAATCTCTGAAGTACTTTGATTGTATAGGCTCAACAACTCAAATCTACAATTTGAACAATTTCGGACTAAATTTTAGATAAAATGATCGAAAAATATGAAAAAAAAACTAAAATGTTTAAAATTTTTATGAGTAAGCTGGTGCACTCAGCTTTTGTATGATATGGTTCAAATTCCACTTAGCTCTTGTATGAAATGGTTCAGATTCCAGAAATGTTGAGAAAGATTGATGTGTGATAGATGGATTACAGTCTTGCAGATTGCTGTGCAACTGCAAAGGTCAAAGTAAAGGTGAATTGGGTATACCAAATACACTGTGCCATCTCATGAATGTGGGATAGTTGGTTTACAGTCTGGCAGATTGCTGTGCAACTACAAAGGACAAAGTAAAAGTAAAGGTGAATTGGGCATGTCACACCCAGTGTGCCATGTCGCCAAACTAGATCTTGTAAAAGCAAATTAGATACTTTTATATCCAACCTATCTGCAAAAATTTGACATGTGTAAAGCCTGCAATCTAATCTTGTGCCCGTCTTTTCATTGTTGTGTATTATGGATGCTCCAAAGTCAAAGGCATCATCAAAAGAAAAGAAAAACCTAAATTAATATTTTCTTTTCAGAGGATGCACTCTTTCACATAATTAATTAAGAGAAACTCAAGTATCATTTCCCAGTGGAGAACCCAGTGAGAAGAAGACTGTGCCCTCATCTTATTGCATGAGTGGTCCCTGATGCAAATATGTTGGAGATTAGGGTAGTAGCAGACACCACATATGAGAAAAGTTGTTTTTTTAAGCACCCATAGCTATAAAAAGCATTTACTTTCGAGAAAATCATTCTTTAGTAGGAACCACTGTGACCACTAATCTGTTGGCTTTATGACGACATTAGGATAGGAAACGAGGTTGACGTTATAATTTCATTTAGGTGGGGACAGACTACAATATGGATGAGCCTGTGGCCAACAATTCAACATTTAGGTGGGGACAGACTACAATATGGATGAGCCTGTGGCCAACAATTCAACGCGAAAGATCTTAATAATCCCAAAAGCTTTAATTTAATTTTGTTGTTACTTTAATCAGCAATTTGTGTAAGGTTTCTCTTTCAAACCTGACAGAATATATTTCATACCATTTTTAATCCTCTCCCAATCAAACTCCGCTGCACTTATGGTAGTCAATTCCAAGCACCACAAGGAATTGGTGCTTAATTTGGCCAGGTCCACTTCAGAATTGGCGTGTTGCCAAGGGAATATCAATGGTTATACAAGTGGGAAATAGACAGAAAGTTGCTCACTTCCACTTACTTGTTACAATGTGAAATGTTGAAGGCCTCGCCCTCCTCACAAATGCCTTTCCATGTGCTTGGGACTGAAGGCATTCCATCGTCCTTGAAACTCTCAGCCTCCGGCCAAATCCCTGCTTACACGACAAAATATTCACATCTTAAACTTGTCATATGTGGACCTGTTTCTTTCTACAGGACACCGACATCAGGAAACAAGACACCCACATCATTAGTCTTGTATTCCAATAACAATAGCTTGCTACCTGGTGGAAAGCCTTAAAGTAAATGGAACTGGAACTACCTGAGTCTAGGAGGCCAATAATGGTATCTTGCCCATAGTTTGCCTCCTTCCATAAGCTGCTTGAGGAGGGAATTGTTCCACCTCCCTGTGTGCTTTTACCCTCCATGCCAAGGAAATCCCATGACCTTGTGGTGTGCATCCTTCTGTTTTTGCTGGGAAATACAGAGATCACCTCTTCCATCTCTGCATCCAGTTCATACCATACTAATAATCAATATAAATACCTTTAGCAACCAATATAGCTCTTTTTGTAAACTTTCTCTGAGAAAAATCAGTTTGATCGAAGATAAATCAATAGAAAACTCATGGACCATTGCAGGCATAATTAGAATCTAACTGCACATCTGTAAGTTGTATTTGCTGCCTCATCTCAGAATATTACAGAAGATATTTGAATATATTCATACCTTATAAGTTATAATAACATATTTACAATAACATTATATATATATATATATATATATATACCTGAGATGGAAGAAGCCTCTTCAGGAGAAAGATGGGCAGCAAAGCCATTGAAGCTATGTTTGTAACTGTAAAGCAAGGACTCCCTGGCTTCATCAGCACTGCCCAAATCAAAACCACTGAATTAATATCGACACAATACCTGTGAAATTTCATTCCAAGAGACCAAACCAAGGTCTTTGACAATCATTAGATTTGTGGATAGCTTGCAAGATAGACAAAGAGCTTAGTACATATCTATGCATTGAATGAGTTAATGAAACAAACAACTAACTTTCCCTTCACAGAAGCCAGCATGGAATGGTGAATATCAGCCACTTCCTCTGGCAGCAGCCCTCCATGGTCGCCTGCATATACAACGTAAACCTGCCAGCAATACATACATACACACAAAGCTAGCTATAAAAATAAGAATTACCATGCCTATAACTCCATTAAACTAAACTAAGAACCTTCCTTGAATTAGGTACTCATTGTGTATGTATATCAGAGATATCCAATCTGCATATTGTATCAGACAGAGATCTCAGTGTCTACATATCAATATTAAATGACAAAGATATCTCAATGCATGCCCACCTCCTTAGCAGAGATCCCAACTAAGCAGAATGCCATGAGAAGCTTCAGTACTACTAAAACCACCATGAAATATTTCATCCAAGCTTTTGAAACCAGGCCTAGGCCTAGCTCCATGATGTTTCTGATTAGAAAAAATGGAGCTGAAGCTCCTCTCTATTTTTTCACTCCCTTTACACAAACACAGAGAAAGTATTAGTCCAGCAATCAATCAATGAATTGCAAAAGGACTGTAGACAGAGCACGGAAATGCCAATCCTTATAATCTCTGTCCTTCCTCTTTTTCTAAGCGTGCATGTGACTCTGCAAAAGTAGAGCTTTGCAGTTGTAGCTGTGGAAGCACTACAAACACATATCACAAAAACAAAAACGAACAGAATAGCCGCTACAGACAACCCCTTCCTTCCATAAAAAAAATACTATAACTCAACAGGAATTTTTTAATATTATCTTACCGAACAAAATCTCCATAGACTTTATCCAAAGCCAACCTTTTTATCCCGATGGAATCCCAAAGCAGTGGTCACATGTTTTTGTTTTGTTATGGGAGCTGCTCAGCGTCCCATGTATTTACAGCCTCCATTCTGGTTCCTGCTTAAGATTCCATACTTGTCCCTTCCATTT
>SNQJ01S0020856.1:14499-26800 GCA_010110895.2 Picea sitchensis
CACTACTCCACCTCTTCCTCTTCCTCTACCTCTGGTACGAGGAAAAATGTTTCCATCATCATACTGAACTCTCTGTTCGATATGCTGCTCTCTCTGTGAGCTTCCACCTCTCTTAGGTTGAGTTTGAGGTTTCTTCCACTCTTCCTTGGGTTTCTAATTTCTATCCTGGGAAACTGATTTGCCTCTGAGATGACTTCTGCCTCGGCCTCTTTGACCTTGTTTTCGGCTCAGCTTCTCTTCAGCTTTTAGAGACATATGATAAGAATCTTCCACTATTTGGGTGGTCATCATGCTCATCTCATCCTGAATGTTGTATCGTAGACCATTCATATATCTAGCAACTTTTCATCATCACTTTCACAATGACTTGCCCTGATGTTCAGTCTGTAGAATTCTTCAGTGTACTGCTTTACTGTCATTAGCTTCTGTCTCAAATTTTACATTCTCTGAAACAGATTAATCTAGTAATCCCTGGGAATGAATTTCACCTTCATCTTCATGATCATTCTATCCCAACTCTTGATTTTCTTCTTGCCTTTGCAGCGTCTGTCAGCTTGTAGTTCATCCCACCATAATGCTGCATGTCCTTTTAATCTTGTGACAACATGTTTGACCTTTTTGTCTTCCTCGACATCTTCATAGTCAAAATATGTGTCTAGAGCTCTAATCCAGTCTAGAATCTATTCAGCGTCCAGGTTTCCTTCATATACTGGAATATCCATTTTTAATCTAGCACCCATTCTTGTAACAGCCCTAATCATGTGTTCATTTTCTGCATCCTCTGTTGCAACTTCTTCTCCTTCATTTCCAGCTTCATCTTCACTTTCAGATTCACTGACATCTACAACACTGGTTGTGCACCTCTGTGCTATCTCCATGTCCTCGAGTCTGGCGCGTATGTCATGCATATTTCTTTCCATGGTTGTATTTGGCACCTGCCTGCCCCTTCCTATTGGTATTTCCCTCTCCTATGGTGGATTGGGTGTTTTCCAGTCTCTTCTTCTCGGTGGCATGGCTGAGATTTATTTCTTGCTTCCCCTATCTAAAGTAAAAAAATAGAGTCAAGCTTTGATACCACACTGACGCAGACCTATCTACCCTCAGGCCGATATCCACTCATAGGATCGTTCTTTAACCCTTTCGAGCCGGATCAACTCTTTCAATTCCTTGCTGGAATCTCAATTTAATCGATCCATAGGTCCTTTTGAAATCTCTCCTGTGAAAACAACACTAGGCGTGAGATCCGCCCTTTCATGCGACCACAATGCTATGACCAAGGCTCAATTACAAGGGTGCTTGTCACAACTCGCAACTCGCAAGTTCCTGAGTTGAAACTCCGACTCTTCCACCTCTAATTCTGCGATACCCGAAATACCAATACGGGTATGGTTCTTCCTCTGTCAACTCCTTCCTTGCATGATCGGTGGCTAGGCTAAGTGCTAACACCTCTCGCCTCTCACACTTTCGCGAGTTCAAAGGTCCAACCTTGGCACCTTTCTTTCACGAACCCCCAAGAGGTGATATTGACTTTTCTCCTCTCATTCTCGCTACTCACGACTTTGTGAGTCGAAGGGTCGAGCTCACGTACTCTTATCTCGTGAATTCCCGAGACTTGAAAGTCAACAAGGTTTGAACTTCCCTTCGCTCTTCTCGCAACTTGCTACTTCGTGAGTTTCAATGTTGAGCTCTCATACTCTTATCTCACGTGTCCCTGAGATGCGAGAAGTCAACGGAGTGTTGACTCCTTCCCCTAGGTGACATGTGTCCGCCTGTCTATTTCCCGGGCCCACCTTGTGGTTCTACCACGTGTTTCTTGCGTGCCTTGACTCTCGACACTTCGTGACTTCTGCAGTTGAGATGAGGTCCTTCCAACCTCCGAACCTACGAATACGCGAAATGCGCGATGAGGCTCTGATCCAACGGTCCTCCCTTGACCCGGATCCAACGACTGTCTTTGCTCCTCGCGACTTCTCTACTCGTGACTTGGAGCACCTAATCTTTGGGTTCTCACCTTGTGAACCTATGAGTTCACGAGATCCCTTGATCTCTATCACCTGTCCTCCTTTGATGGATGGCTATGATTCTCTCGTGACTTCGCCACTCGCGAAGTTGAAGAACTTCTCTTTCTGACCTCCAATGTCTGAGTCCCCGATGTGGGTGATCTCGCGACACGTGTCCTCCTTCTAACAGACGGCTTAGATTCTTTCGCTATTTCGGAGCTTTGCCTTTCGCAACCTCGCGAATCTTGATGCAAGGGTTTCAATTCTCCAACTCACGAAACTCCGAAATGAGATTACACGAGTGATCCAATGGCCATTGTTGGATTGGATCCCACGATCCGATTTCTCCTGAGCTTGCACTTAGAAAATCACTCACCATAACCTTCTTGCTCCTCTACAAGATCTGGCGACTTCTGGGACTTTGCGAATCCTCCACGGAGAATTTCGACTGTCCAATTCTTCCTTGACGATTCCTGCGAAATGAACGAAGTGTTTTTTCACAAAACTTATCCACCTGCAAAGCAACGTCGTTGCGCCTTCTTACAACTCTTCAAGGCACTAGCCCTATTGATCTTTCTACACAACTTGAGTCTTCAAGAAGAGTCCTGCACACACTCCTTGCAGCAATTCTTCAAATACTTCCAAGTATTTGAACCTCTTCGACTCTGCGCACTCCCCGCGATAACAGTCTTTCAATAGTTTCGCTCAGGTTGCAAACACTGAGACTTCACTCGGTGCACTCCTTGCATGGATCCTATGCTTAACTTGCACTTCTACAAGAATGAGAACAATGTTATCCCTCCTGAGCTTGGAAAGACGAAGTCTGACTTTTGTCAATGCACACCTTGCAGACAATTTCACTGCACTCCTTGCAGGAAAACTCTTACTCAGATAGAGAAACAATTGAAACTCATTCTTTACTCTCCCTCTCTTCAGATTTTAGACATTCAACATGAAATCATACATTCATGCATCAAAGCNTGCATAACAGAGAGTAACAAGCATATATCAATCAACATGTACAAACACATAAAGCAATTGAACACCATGAGTCTGAACTATAGATCTTTGTATTAATCCATAACTTTTGTACATGGGTTTTTTCTACACATCTCTCTGCTTCTTCTTCTCTATGCTCTCTTGATCGATTATGCTGCTAATGTTACAATGATACAAGTGAGGGTGTCTATATCCGTTTTCCCTCTGGGTCCTAAAATTGTCTAATCTAAGAATTCAAAGCTACCTACTTACATTTACTAGCATAAATGCCTCTTAGTCCTTCAGACGAGAGCGGGACGCTTAAGGTCTGATTACAATCTACCAGTATGCCCTTTCTTAATTGTTTCATTTATGTTTGGCGTATCCACTTCAAAATATTTCAAACAATTCATCATGTGCCAAAATGCATTGGTGTTTTTCCCTCGCTCGCTTATTGTTGGTGATGCTCTTGCATCAGAGGATCACGAGCTCTGCCGATCACGAAGGCTTCTTGGCCTACCACCAGTTACACTGGAGCCACCTCCACCACAACTAAGGTGAAAGATAGACCAACAAGGGTCTTTTGAAGCGATCGGGTCACAGGAAACTGTGCCAGACCAACATCTGGAGGTACCAACCATTTTAGACCTTGGAGCAGAAGCTCTTGAATCTTGATCCATCGAAAACTCCAACCACTGATATTTCGGTGCCCATCATTGTACAGATTTATCCTTACGAGTGCCAGACAATGTCACACATAGCAATGGAAACAAATGATGCCACTTCTTCTGGGAATTATTCTATTCCCAGTATGGTTGTCACCACAGAGGGTGTTCCACCTCCTAACCCACCGTCGCCAGTCAGAGCCACCATGGTCTCAACCACCTCTACCTTGAGTAGTGGTCTGATCCTATCTTTGGTGGAGGCCACTGCTCCTTTCACACAAAGTGCGACAGGCCCTCCATTCTCATATGGGATGCCTAGGTCAGGTACAAGTCTTGTACTTTCCTACTCCACTTTACAGACTTTAGGTTTGGGGGTAGGGAGATCTAACGCTCCTTTGCAAGAACCCATGGGGGGAACTTCAGCTCCCTTTAATGCTTTCCCTTATGGGGGAGGTCATATACCTCCTTCGTCCCCTTCGCTCGGTGGGGCCCACCAACAATCCGTCGGGCCACACACACACCATAGTTCATTTGGAGCAGTGATTCAAGGACCACCTTCTCATAATATGCCAGTAGGTTCAACACTATTTTCTTTGTTCGGTGCATTTGGTAACAATTGTTTCTCGTCAACTTCTTTCTCGACTAGGGGAAACCCCTATTACGGACAACCTAATCCTATGTAGGGTACTATTCCTGCATAGGGGGAAAACCTAGGAACTTCTTCTACATCAGGACCTTGGAATTCTTGGCAGGGATTAGTTCCCTCATCAGGAATGCCGATCGGGGGAAACTCTTTTCACAACCAATGGAACCCTGAGCAAGGTGCATTACCTATGCCCATGGGATTGGCATGGGGCAACCCTTCCCAAATTCCTCTGAATGTATTGCATGCCCAACCATCTACATCCTATTTCAGGAATAAACCGATGATGTCTCCTCAAACATATAATCTGTACACTGGTCATGGCCATGGTTTTTACCAGAACCCAGGCCAACAACCCAAATTTTCCTGGCAACCTGGTGCTAGTCAAACTCCAGGCCCCTTTTTCCATGGTTATCACCAACAACCCAAACTACCTTTCCTGGAAACCTTGCATTTGCCAGACTTAACACAATTGTTGAATGACCCTATCTGTCATGATCCTCATTGGCCCCCAATGCCAACGAAGTTGCCTTTGTACATACCAAAGTTCGAGGGCAAGCCTAATGAAGATCCATGAGATCATGTGACTACTTTTCACCTTTGGTGCTCGTCTAATTCTTTGAAATATGAATCTGTACAGTTGTGATTGTTTCAATGTACTCTCATTAGGAGTGTTGCGAAATGGTACATTGAGCTCGACCGCTCAAGATACTCTTCCTTCGACGAATTGGCAATGGCTTTCCTAAACCATTTCCAATTACCTGTGAGATACGATGCTGGAACAAAATTGCTGGCCAATTTTGAATAGACAAAGGTAGACCATATCTATGATCACATCCAATAATGGAGATGCCAAAAGAGTTTGATTAAGATGCTAGTCCCACCAACATTCCTACTTGAGTGGTTCCTTAAGTCTTTGGTCCCACAGTTATCCAAAGACGTCACAACGTTGGGAGTGTTTTTCGAAGAAGATGCAATCATGAGAGCTCAATAGCTTGATCTAATATATTCTCAGTCTGGTCTACTGTACAAGATCTTTCTAGATGCACCATGATCAATACTTGATAAAACCATACAGAGAGCTGGACTGCATGCTGATGGTATTGTTGGTTCAACACAAACAAATCCCGCTGAACAACTGATGAAACAATTGTAGCAATTGTCCATACAACACACAATGGCCAGCTAGACAACTATTTCGGCTGCTCCCCCTACCCAAAATTCAGATGCACACAATGTGCAATCAACAAATCCAAAGGCCACCCAATAGCCTGATGGAAAGAAGAAACAACGCAAGAAGGGTATAAAGCTGGTGGGGGAAACACTGAAAAAATGAAAGAAAATCATCTATGTAACCTATCCGCGGAAGACCACCTGACTCATTAGTGCCCTCAGCTAGTGGAGGCCCAAAAGTTATTGTCATAACAACAACCTGCCATGTTAATGAACCCATTTCAACATGGGAAAAATCTAACCCAAGCCTCTACAAGCACAGATGGGGGTAGTCAAGGATCCCCTCTAGTTACAAATAATCTTGCATCCACAAATGTGTATATGATGAAAGGTGATGCCTATATATCGACTAGAGCACATGACCACAATAAGCTAGGTACCTCTGAGAAAGATAAAGAAGCTGAAATCCCATCTCTTCCTCTTCAAATCGAGAAGACATTGGGTGAAACAATGACACGCATCCCAAAAGGTGTTTTCAAAAAAACTTCTCATAACCCAAATGCAAGGACCGCCCAGAACTACTCTATGGTGGAGGATTTGTCTCAAACCCCTTGTGCAATGTCGACTTTGGAAGTCCTCCAGAGCTACCCTTCCCAGAGAAAGGCTTTGTTAGCTTCCTTAGGATCTGTCGAGATTATTAACCTGGGTACAATCATGCTTGATATGACCGACTTAAAACCTCGTCTTCCTTACTACGTAGTGTTTTAGATAGTAGTGGTTTATTCCACAAAAACTTTTACATGAAACATTTTCCATACGGTGGCTGATGAGGGTGCCTCGACATGCGTAATGTCACTGGCATGTTGGAAGGCCATTGACCAACCTGCTTTGTCTCCATCACCTTCTCTTCTCACCACTTTCGACGATCATTCATTCTGATTACATGTCATCATCCCTTCTTTCCCCATGCAGTTAGGGGGAAAAACCGTGTGTGTCAAGGTTGAAGTAGTTGATGCATCGCTCGACTACAATCTCTTGTAAGGAAGGAGTTGGACCTATGCCATGCAAGCAGTGGTCGTGATGGTTTTCTGGGTCTTGTTGTTTCCACATGAGGGTTGGGTCGTGACCATTGATTGGTTGTATTTCTCCCATTCTGACCCTTCATTGGGGGCATCTGTGGTCCCAATGATTGATAACCCTCAACATGACATTGTCAACATAGGGGTTGTTTTGTGCCCACATTTGATGGGTACGTCTGATTACCCACCTCCTTAGGGCGATGTTAAGTTCATATCAGACCACCATAAGATTGAGATTTTCCAAGTTTCGTCATTTCAAACGACTTACTTTATTGATCCATGGATTATTCCTTCCCCATTGACCACAATGGAAGGGACAGGGCACCATGGTATGGCCATGCCCTTGTCCACAACAGAAGTTGCATACTCTTTAGTTCAGCAAGCTTCTGCCAACCTTGATCCAATTACTGCACAAGAGTTAGATCCAATTCTGGAGCCTATTTGGGCTCAAGGTTCCCTCACTGATATAGATTCTTTAGACTTAGTATTGCCCTCCGACAAAACAATCATTGAAGCAATGACTAGTCCGGAAAATCCCTGGGATGATCTCCATCACATATCTTACTTCCTCCCAGAGCTAAGTAGAATTGAAGCAGGGTAATTCACTTTGACTATGACTGGAGATAGGTCTTGTCCTATCAATCCTTTGGCTATGCATGTTGTTTACGTCAAAGGTAATATGGAAACCAATTCTGAAACCATACCCATAAATATCTCCAAAACCCCTGGTGTCATGGAGAATGTTTTCTTCAGAGACGAATGTTCCCCGAAGAGATTTAAATCTACACGGATTTATTTAAATAATTCCATGACGTCTTTGCCTGGTCTTACGAGGAAATGCCCAGCATCGATCTAAAAATTGTCGAACACGAAATCCTGACTTATCCTGAAGCTAAGCCAATTCGACAGAAGCTTCATCTGGTCAATCCTAGGAAAGTAGCAACCATTAAGGTTGAAGTAGAGAAACTGCTCAAGTTAGGTTTTATCTACCTCGTCCATTTGACCCAATGGGTGTCAAACCCCGTGTTGGTTAACAAAAAACAAGTTACGTTTCACGTATGTATGGAATTTCGTGATTTGAACAAGGCATGTCCAAAAGATAATTTCCCCACACCATTTATTGACCATATAGTCGATGAATGCATAGGTTGCGAGGCCTTTTCTTTCATGGATGGTTTTTCAGGATATAATCAGATACAAATCAAACCCGAATACCAACACAAAACAACTTTCATTTGTCCATGGGGTACATTCGCATATTGTAAGATGCCTTTTGGTCTAAAAAACACTGGAGGTACCTTTCAGTGGGCCATGTCTTTTGCTTTCCATGATCTCAAACATATCATCGAGGCCTACTTAGATGATTTAGCATCACGATCTCGTAAGAGAACTAATCATCCCATGCTCCTCTGACTTATCTTTGAGCGATGTCACTACTTCTAGATTCGCTTGAATCCCAACAAATGCAGTTTTTCCGTGACGTCGAGCCATCTATTAGGTTTCATAGTTTCAATAGCAAGGATCATGGTCGATCCTCTCAAGGTTGAGGCAATAGTTTAGTTGCCTCCCCCATGTATAATTCTTCAACTTCAGAGTCTACAAGGAAAAGTGAACTTTTTGAGGCGTCTCATCGCAAACTATGCCGAGATCACAAAGGGTTTTATGCACTTACTAAAGAAAGACGTTCCTTTTTATTGGGACGATGCCACTCAACATTATTTCTATGTGTTAAAATGCACTCTCACAACTGCCCCTCTGCTTCGGCCACCCAATTATAACAAAGATTTCTTAGTATATTTGGCTGCAACAGAGTCAACCATCAGCATGGTCTTCGTTCAGGAGGATGATTTTCTCTCAGAATATGTGATTTATTACCTGAGTTGAGGCCTGGTTGGACTGGAACTCAATTATTCTCATATCAAAAAACTTTCATTGGCAACAATCCATGTTTTCCAACGGTTCTATCTTTATGTTTTGTTTCGCAAGACCACTGTCATTGCTATTGTGAATCCGTTTCAATACGTGTTGACACGACGGGTAATCAACGGAAAGATCAGTAGATGGATAGTTTTCCTCTAGGAATTTGACTGAGATTTCTTTTCGGTGAAATCCAAAAAGTCACTGGTCTTTGCGGAACTCATTTTGGAACTTCTGGTCGAGTCAGGTGATGTTATGCCTGAAGAGTCACCTATTAGAGGAGACATGTTTTTGATCACATCTTTAGATCCCTGGTATGGAGATATATTTGTCTATCTCTAGACTTTGAAGTGCCCTGCCTCTACTTCTCGTGATGAGCATCGCCGTATACACCATCAGGCTAAGAACTATCTCATACTCAAAGACACGTTGTATCACTGAGGTGTATATTGCATCCTGCATCGATGTCTCACTCGTGAGGAAGCAGTTATCGTGCTTAATGATTTCCATACTGGAGCATGTGGCGGTCATTTGTCTGGGTTGGAAACAACCCAAAATATTTTACGATCCGGTTACTTCTGGCCAACGTTAAACAAAGATTGTATCGAATCAGTCAAGAAGTACCACCCATGCCATATCTTCTCTTGGAAGATGAGGGCACATCTCACTCCCATGTTTCCTGTCATCACTGTTGGTCCCTTCACCAAGTGGGGGATTGATTACACTACATGCAACCCTCCTTCAACAAGGGGGCACCATTATATCATTGTATCCATCGACTGCTTCACTAAGTGGGTCGAAGCTATGCCAACGTTCAAAGATGATGGCGAGATTGTCACCCTCTTTTTGTTTAACCAGATTATAACATGGTTTGGTGTCCTAAGAGAGATTGTCATTGACCATGGTAGTCACTTTTAGAACACAATGATGATCGAGTTAACATCAAAGCTTGGGTTGAGGAAAGAACATTCATCACCCTACTACCCTCAAGCGAATGGTGAGGCATAAGCTGTCAATAAATATCTTAAGAGCATCCTACAACGAATGATCAATTCGGCCAAATCAAATTGGCATTTGATGTTATACTAGACATTATGGGCCTACCGAACATTTGTTAAGACTGAAACTAGTTTCTCACCTTTTCAACTCGTTTACGGGCTAGAAGCAGTCTTTCCCATAGAATGCCAGATCCCATCTTTAAAGTTGACAGTACAATTATTGCTAGACACTTCACCTCTTGAAGAGAATTTATTATATCTCGAGCAACTCAATGAGCAATGTCGTGATGCTGCCTTAGCTAATGAAGCTCACAAAAAAAAATTCAAGTGTCAGTATGATCGATCTGTTCATCCTCAGATTTTCTCAGAAGGTGACCTTGTCCTAGTCTACAACCAAGATAAGGACCCCCTGGGGGAAGGCAAGTTCAAACCCATGTGGTTCATACCTTTCATCATAAAATAGGTTCTAAAAAAGGGAGCTTATCGCCTAGTAGATTTTGAAGGAAATGCTTTGGCAGAGCCTAGAAATGGGCTCTACCTCAAGAAGTATTACTCATAGGTAGGACGCCTTGGGTAACTTTTTGTAACATATCTATAGTCTTTGTACTATTAATTTTTGGTTTCTTTTGGTTTTATGGACGTGTCGTTTGATTGATGTTATATTTTGTCACTGTGGCAGATGTCAAGTGAATCAAAGGTGTTCGTTTGATTCGTAGACGATGCTAATCGGCACACTTGGAGGCTTGCCTCCATAGCTTGGGTAATTTTTACACCTCAGGGCCAGTTACTATCTTCAGGAGGTATAGGTTTAGGTGATACCACAAAAAATGTCACCTAATACAACATATTTATTGAGTTTCTTCGTGATGCTTTGTCACTTGGTATCTCTCACCTCCAGGTCTATTTAGATGCTCAGCTAGTTGTGTCTCAGTTAAATAGAGTCTACCATGTTCATGATCCTACTTTACACCAACGGTTCCTTAGGGTGTGTCTCTTAGAACGAAACTTTTATTATATTACATATTTTCATGTTCCTAGGAGATTAAATCAAGTCACAGATACTCTAGCTAATCAAATTTTAGATTGGCATCTCGCACACATATAAGAAAGACACACACATACACATGTAAATATATTTTTTAAAGAAAAAGTAATCCATAAAACATAAAAAGACATAAAAATACATATATAATATCAAAAACATCAGAGTACATAGGTGGGTGCAAGCGCCTAAAAAATATGACCAGTAACAAGTCATAAGGCTTATGCCCTCAAAAAATATACAAGTAGTGCCCTCGGCACGTGAAAAGTCCAGCCTAACTAAGGACAGGGCTTGTGGGCCCTGTTGTAATAATCAACAACATTTTCCAAATGCCAAAAAAGTCGGAACCATGTCCATGGTGCCCCGACTACGTGAGGTTGCATAGATGGTGGAATATCCTCAATCTCTGCCATGGGGACTGTGCGAGTGAGCGAGGTAAAATTTCTCTCTACTCGTCTTAGAAATTTCTCAGCCTCACCGAATGGGAACTCTCATGCTGTTGTTGGCCTTCCTGTGGTGGTAGGTGCAACCTCTGACCGAGGACGTCACCTATTCCTCACATAATTTGTTGGTCGCACTAACCCCACATCTTCACATAATAGACACATATTTGTCAAATGCTCTGGTATAAAAAAATGATATATATAAAAACAACAAAAAGAAAGCTTACCCATCTCTCCTCGCTCCTCGCCGGGAGGTACCGGTATCTTAGGATCTCTTGAGAAGTCAATCCCAACATAGAGGTAATCCTCTATGACCAGGATCTATTGCGACAACCAACCAAAAAAGTTGTCATCAAAGGCCTCAATGGTCCTTCCCCCCCCCTGTCGTAGCAGTAGCACCGCCCATATGCATAACGTGGGAAGAGAAGCCTGGTGCCCTCGTACCACCTTGCGAGGGCTGAAACTGGGCAATCTTTCAAAGAAGAAAGAGCAAAGAATCGTCCCAAAGCCAAAGTTCCTCTGATTACTCAACTGACAATTTGTTAGTTGCCTCTTCATACAATCAAACAATGTGGTGCTCCAGTCGAAAATTTGTGCATTTAAGCACTGAACTGCACAATTCATTTGTGCACGAGAAACCTGATGCAAAGCTGTAAAGCCAATAGTTCACCCGATGAGCAACACTATCACTTGCAGTGATAAGTCATAGATCTTGCTTATCGGTAACTGTGAGCTCATTCTATCTGTACCCGCCTCACAATGGAGTCCAATCAACTCTGATATGTTAGGAGGCCCGGAAAGAAAGGTATGAAAATTGACTTGTTCCCCTCTCCTCGAGAGGCCAGTCATGAAGTATATATCCTGTATCATTGGAGCCAATGACTGCCCCTTTAGCATAAAGGCCTTTGCATCGGGATACCAATAATCCACCAAGGCGTTCAGTAGCCTAGGTTGTGCTCGCATGAAAGGACATAGAATTTTTTTTAACAACCCACATTGCATTAATGTAGCAACAACATTAGGGTCCTCCCCAACCAATGTGTTAATATACTCATGCTCTCTTTCCCTCTAGTGAACATACATCCTACACAAACCCAGTTTAGGAGGGTTAACTCTTGCTTTTTAATTTTTTTTTACATTAAATAAAGGGTTGATCCGGATTATTTTCGGCACGAAATGAGAGCGGAGATATAATAAATAAATGCACAGAGATATTTCATATATTCAATAATATAACAGAAATGTATCAGAGATGCAACCATAAACACAGATATACAGTAATACACAATTTCTATTAATTAGAGAAATGTACAGAGACTGTAAAAATACAGAGTGAAAGACTCGCTAGAATGGTGGCAGCTTA
>SNQJ01S0020856.1:30385-60768 GCA_010110895.2 Picea sitchensis
TCACAACTAACACAACAATTAGTATATGAAATGCATGTTCTCAGCTTTTTGTTTGTTCATATGTGAATGCAGGTTAGCTTTGGGAGGAGGCTTGCAATCAAAGGGTGAGTTGAAGCAAAGGGATCGACATCAAATGAAAGACTTAAGGTAGAGTTACCGAATCTTGTTTACACCTTGTATTGCATGAATGTGGGGTTTTGTGTTGGGAGCATAGGAAAGAATAGAAGCCTTTTGAAATGGTCATTTTCTGCATGCATGATTAGAGCCCTTAAATGCTAAGTCCGTAGGAGGGATTCCCACCCACAAGAGTTGAGGATTTTGAAAGAGTTGCTAATGGAGGGTTCTATGTGGCTGAGGGGGTTTGGGTTTTTTCTTTGATTGACATCTATGGCATTGTACCTATGTGAATCCATCCTTGGGTTTATCGTGTGAGGGGGGGTTGGAATGGATGGCTTCATTCAAAGGGTAGTCCCTAAAGAGGTGGCCATGCTCATGGAATTTACGACAACGAAAGGGAATGTGCTCATAGTCAATAGTTTTCTCCCATCATTTATCCTGGTATTCAAGCTTGAAACATCGATATATGCACAAATGCATGCATAAGAGGTATATTTTTCTTGTTTTGTGGCTTCCACTGCCTTGACAAAAATTCACAATGTGTTTCCTATTCCTTCCAGGACCTCACCTAGCCAGAATTCTTGGGGAAATGAATAAAGTTTGATCCAGACTGGAGCACATCTAAGATCCTCTTTTTCAGGGTTGAATTTCTCTCTCCAAAATCTAATATATCATCCCGCAGAGTTGTAGAAATATGACCCATTTTTGAACACTTTGTTTTTGTCTTCAAGGTTATGGAATATGGCAGTGAAAAAACCTTTGGATCCTAGTTGCAGTACTAGACGTCCCTTGGGTTTCCACCAGTGTTGAATCCATTTGTTGAGATCTCCTTTAGATGCACATAGGCCCAAAACATTGCCTACGAGAGCGTGATCCTTCATGTATTGGGTTTGCATTCCAACTTGTGTTGAATTGATCACATACATGGGTATTGTAGAAGCTTGGGGGATGCATTTTCCAAGGATCCAAGATTGAGCCACTTTTGGATGAGGTGGGTCAACCTCCATATCCATGCCTTTGTTTTGGCTGAGCTCATCTAGGTACAATTGGTTCATGTACTCCATTGGTGGGTTGAAAGCCGACCTTGAGTTGGCTAATTGATTTGCTTCCTCTGCTACAACTTTACGATAAAAGGGGGATTATTTCCCCTCTATTGGTGCCATTGGAGGCAAATCGGGTGGTCAGATGGGAGGGAAACAATTGTGAGCATAGGAGGTCTACAAAACTTAGAAACACTAGAGACAAATTGGAAACCCTAGCATCAGAGCACCTTCTACATTTTTCTCAGACATGATTGATGAATAATTCTAAACCTCCCATGACTACAAGATCAATAATATCCATCCAATCAGTGAGAGTTAACCCTTGGATTAAATATTCATATTTGGCCCCATTATTCTTACATTGGAACTATAATAGAAATGCATGAGGATGAAATCCCCCCTGAGGATTTTTAAAAACCACACCTGCTCCAACTCTAAATTTTGAGGAAGCTCCATCAAAAGAAATTTTCCAAAATCCTTGGAATGGGGCTTGATTATTATCTTCAATATTGATATTATCCTCACACAAAATGGTATAATTTCCATGACCAACATCAATGTAAACAAGCACTACTTCCATTTCTTTCTTTTTGAATAGAAGAGGATTTTTATTTTTATGAGGTACCCTAGTGAATCCTCCATCTTTATTTGGAAACACCATACAAATTCCACAATTCATTATGTATCCTCCCAAGGGAACACACCATTCTCTTCCTAGTACAACACCATATACTACATGTAATTCTACCACTATTATAGTAAAAATTGTTGTGACATGAGGTGAAAAACTTATCCATGCAAAGAAATCTTTGATTTCCCCATATGTTGGGACTTTTATTGAAGCAATTGCATAGATAACTTATCCCTTCTTATAATTCTTAGTGAATTCTAAAACAATTTCTTTCATTATGGAAAGATGCATGATATTATTTGTAGCACCACTATCTACCATGCAATTGTGCAATATCAGTTCAGATGTCTCCAAAGATATATAAAATGGAGGGACTTTTCCTTTCATTCTTGCAAAAGAAGCATAATGTTGTTGTTGATTGCTTATGACTGCCACTTCTACTCTTGTATCATGCTTTTATTCATCTTCTAATACTTTGAGTAAATTTTCCTTTTCTTAGGGAATCTTCACTACTTTCGAAAATGGAAGGGTGATCTATAATTTTGTCAAGTCATTAATAATAATATAAATCATCTTGGAAGAACTTCCTCTTTCTTCATCCCTTTTTTGAGAATTTTTCCCCACATTATTTTTTGGAATTTAAGGCCCCCCCTTTGGATTCTTTTTCCTTTTACATTTGTGAAGGAACAAGATTTCTTCCTTGAAACTTATTCTATTTATCCCTTGTTTGTACCACATTATCTTGTCCCTTGTTTAAAAATTCCTCTTCTTTATCAACCAAGTCTCCTTCTAAAAATGTTATTGCATCATCATCCATCTCCATAGATTCAATAATTCTAGCAGGTCCTCTGTTAAGAACCAAACATCAATATAGCATAGAAAAACCTTAAGAAAGTACTCAACGCCTTGAAAAAGAGATAATATCAGATAATAAGCCTCTTCGAGGGGGAAACCTCCTTTTACCCCACTTAAATGTTCAAGTACAAGATGATTCAAAATGAAAATGTCTCCTTGGTATATATAGGAGACTAGGACTGGGAGGTTCAATGGCCTAAATACGACATAAATAGAATAACATTACTAATCCTAAATCCTGACTAATGGCCTAAAAGCCGACATAAATAAAACCTAACATTACTAATCTAATATACTAATTAAGTGGTAATGAGCTATTATTAGGGCTTGGCATGCCCTCCCCTTGAGACAAGTGTTGTCCTTAGCGCTTGAGTAGCTTTGGATGCTTAAGTATAGAAGACTCATCTTCCCAGTGGAATCTTCAGCTGTTGGACACTCCATTTAATGAGATACTCTGAAATGGATCCTATTTCCCAGTTGGCGAATTCTTGTGTAATAGGTGATGGCTTTAGGCTCCAATATCATTTTCCTTCCTCGTCAAGTTAGGAAATATAGTTTGAAGGCTGGGATCTTGTCGCCTATAGCTTTTCTTTTAAGCATGAAACATGGAAGCTTCCGTTATTACTCATTGAAGGTGCAATACGGCTCAATTTGTATGCCATAGTACCATATTTTTTGCAACACCTTATAAGGGCCATGGTACTTTGGTGATAATTTATTATCCTTCTTGGCTTGCTTGAGGGACATCTGTTTGTATGGTTGTAGTCTTAAAATACCCAATCCCTACTTCCAAAACTTCTTTCACTGATGTTGATCTGCTTGTTGTTTCAAGCACGATTTTATACACATGGTCAGGTTGTCCTTTGGATTTGGAGAACTTGTTGTTGATTCTCGATGCTTGATCTTCCCACTGCTTGAACTTTAGATTTTTCTTTTAGAGAAGTGATGGAAGGAGGGTGGGCCCCATCCATAAGAGATTACCATAAATGGTGTCATTTTTTGTTGCAGTGTGAAGGTGTTGCCACCATTCTGCCAAGGGGTAACCATTTTGAACCATTGTGCTTGTTTATGGAGACAAATCCAGCGAAGGTATCCTTCAAGAAATTTATTCACTATATCGGTTTGTCCGTAAGATTGAGGGATGATGGGATGAGCTATGAGCCAATTGAGTACCAAACAAGAAAATAATTCTGTCCAAAGTGTCCAGTGAAGATGGGATCTCTATCACAATAATCTTTTGAACGCCATGTAACACGAGTATCTCCATGAATGTGGTGGTAATTGTACTAGCTTTGAAGGGTGAGAGAGTGCACAAAAGTGTGCGTACTTGGTCAATCTATCAACAATCACCATGGTAACACTCTTGCTGGACTTTAGGTAACCCTGTGATGAAATCCATGAAACCTCCTCCCAGCTGACTTGGGATGGATAATGGACGCGAAAGATCAAGATTCTTAATTGTTTCCACCTTATTTTTGTTGTGGAAAACGAGCATTGCCACAAACCTTTGAACATCAGTTTTAAGGCATCCAAAAATATGCTTGACTCTATGGTAGGTTTTTCAAAATCCCAAGTGCCCTCCTACTGGAGGTGTGCAGTTCAATAGCACCTTTTGTTTTGAGTTGGGAGTTCTTACATAAATATAGATCTTTGTACCATTAGTGAATAATTTTTCCATGTAAATGTATCCTGATGCACAGAATCCTGCTGCAACCTTTTCAATGAGAGTCCACACTTTTCGTCATTCTTCCATTCATCTCTTGCTTGTATTATCCAATTGGGTTGGATGATCGAGATGCTGGAGAAAGGCCTCAACATCTTCATCCTTTTAGTGAGAGTGCATCTGCCACAACATTTTGCTTCCCCTTTTATAGGCGATTTCAAAATCATAGCTCCAGTATCTTGGTTACCCATTTTTTGTTGTTCTTCTGAGATAGTCTTTGTTCCAAGTATTTAAGACTATCATGATCTGTTTGACAACAGAGTGCCTACCCAGTATTAGTGAGGACGCCATTTCTTCAATGCATGTAGTATTGCCATCACATTTCCTTCTCGCCAAATGGGTTTGTGGCCAAGTCTCTTCCCTTGGTGGTCGACTTTCAAAATCCAAAGGGCCTTCCTTCTTTCATTGGGACAACACCAATTCCATTTCCCAGGCATCACATTACACAATAAAGGTTTGAAGTCAGACTGAATTCAGTGTTTGTGCATAGCATATTTAAGTTGTTCAAAAGCTTTAGTTACCTCTGGAGTCCATGAAAATGCATCCTTCTTAGTTAGTGCCGTTAAAGGTTATTTCTGTTTCTGTCCATGGTTCCCAGACAAACTTGCGGTGTGACGCAAATAGTAAAGTACTCAGTTTTCAGTAACGGAATCGTTGATTCCATCCTTACGCTAATCTTGTTAAGGTCTACCCTTGACACCTTCATGAGATACAATATGATGATACTCTACCTCCTTTACTCCAAGAAACATTTGGATGGTTTGGCATATAGTTGCTGCTCCTTTAATAGTTGTTTGTACCAAACATGTTGCAGATGATCCTCCCAATGCATGTGATTTGGTATATCATCAAAAATACCTATGAATTTTGAGGAAGGGATTGAAAATGAATTCATCAACCCTTGGAATATGGGAGGTGCATTTGTAGGATAGAAGGCATGACCAAAATTCATAATAGCCTTCGGTTTAGGATGCTGTTTTGGGATATCTATTTCCTTCATTCTGATCTGATGATACCACCACTGAGCAGGAATTGGTGGCTGAAATAGATTGCTCCATGTAGGACAATCTGTGATTATCAATCGGGAATGGAAGCATAACAATGGTAGTCATGGTGAGCTCTCTATAATCTGGACACCATGGGCTCTTTGGACCCGCCATTACCACTGGAATGGAAGTAAGAACTTTGGCTAGATTCTAATGAGTAAATTTCTAAGCATTTCTTTCGAGCGTAAACCGTTTCATATACGGGCATAGGGTATCTGTATGGCCCTGATGTTAGGAGGAACACCCCGGGAATTAGGTTTAAACAGGTTTCGAGTTGGTGGGAACCAGCACGAGAATATCACCGATACTTTGGAATGCTTGTGGGTGGAGTCGGGAATAGATATGGCTTAGATGTTTGAACATCTAGGTGAGCATATTTTGCAATCATGCCTTGATGCCACTTTTTTAAATAATTTTGTCATACCATTAGAACTTATCACCTTACCGGGCTTCCTGTGATACCTCTCAACTCAGTTTTGCCCTCTTTCCAATGAAAATTTCTTGAAAGTTCTTGAAAATTAGAAGCCAATGTTCCTAATGATTGCAATTTGGTTCCTGGAGTACAACATCTGCACCACCCATGGGTATGTGCAGATGTTGGACTAATTGTTACGTAGTTGGTCATGTTGTTTCTATGATTTGATAGTTCCTCCATCCCACAACCATTACTTGAAACTAAAATTTGGATATACAAACGAATTGAGATCTTTGGCTAAGTTTGAGGTGGGTTGAGAATTATGAATCTTACCCGGAGATGGGATTGGGACTATTACCTTTTTCTTAAGTGTATATTTGAATATTTGAGGGTTTGAGGAGTGCTAATTCCAGCCAATGCACATTACATATTCCCCCATAAGTGTGGTGAGAAGAAAGTGCTTCTACATTTTCATCTTGAGATGGTTCTTGTTCTTGTTCTTCTTTTATATTTACATTCTAGAATGTTTTATTTATACTTACCTTATGTCCCTTACTGTATATACCAATTAAAGCGCAAACCTTTTGCTTTCTTTATCAATTGTTGAGGGTGTCATTGCTTGTAGGTTGATGTGTTTTAGGTGAAGGAGAATTGTTCTCTTTATAAATGTTAGGATAGGTCCTTCTAGTAGCCATAGCCATATTTTTACCCTTCAGCGTTTCGCACCACCTTAAATGCATTCTCAATGATTTGGGTTCTGAGAATAGGGCCTCATGGTAGATATTATCCTTTAAAAGTTCTTATGAATACATCAATCAAGTGCTCATCACGGAATATGTCGATTACCTTTATATTCAATCTTTGAAAGTTCTCAATGTGATCAGTAACTGAACCCTTTTGCTTGGTTGTGTTGGCTGAGAGGTGTACTTGTATCCTCATAGTGTGATATCACTTCTTCCATAAAAATTGTCCAAGAGTGACTAGTGATTTGCGAGAACAAAATAATTACCGACCGAATTGATTATGTTCTAAATATAAAGAAGCAATTAGTACCTTTTATGTATGTATCCGGCATTGGAGATGAAATTGCTCCATATGAAGTATCTTTTTGATTGGGTCCTTGCCATCAAAACTTCCTCATGTCAATCTTGAACGTGGTTGATCTTCAAACCAAAGTTGGAGTTTTCTCCATTCCTTGATTCACCTTCCTTGTGTCCACATCCTTGAATTTCATGGGATGCATTTCACTTTCCGGTGTCTTCTCTGGTGGCAAATTTTCAATACTTCATGATCTCCTCTTTTAATCCATCCATATTAGATTCCATTGAATCCATCTTAATTGTCAATTGATATTCCATTAGATCATCTTAGTATCCAACTTTGAAAGCCTTGAATCCATCTTAGTTTCCGGTGAGATCCATTTTAGTTTCCATTGAGATACATCACCAGCTTCCATTGGATCATCTTATTTGTAGTTCATTTATGTCCCTGCATTTCTTCACCTTCATCAAAAAAGAGTCCAAATTAGGATTTTCCTGGGAACTTGGGTGTAGAAGTTCCCTTTTAGATTGGCATGTTGGCCAAGTATCACTTTTGAACCTTGATTTTTGAGGTGGTTCTGCTAGACAATATCTCTTCATTTGTATCTCCCAATTTTTGGCCCATATGTGTATGAAAATTTATCGCATGTATTTATATGATATGTCTTCTCTTAAATACCACAGGTCTGATCACAATTGGATGTACTTAGAGTGGAATTCTGATAACTTCCCACAACTTGCTGATTTTTGGCTTTTCGATAAGATCTCACTTGTATAGTGTGCCCTTTAAAATAATTGATATGGAACTGCGCAACTGCTTTTTAAGTACTGCAAGATTGTCCAAGATCCCAATGCAACCAGTCCCACCCAATATGGATACTCTGGGAAGAAGTTAGGATTTTTTTAACTGGAACCTATGCTTGAGACCTTAATGGGACTAGTCGGATACCCTATCTTACACAGGTGTATCTATAAATTTATGATGACTCAGAATCTGAACCTTTTTATCACAGATATAAACTAATTTCTGTATGAAATTGGCCCCGAGTTCAGGAATTCACCTTGAAACATTACAAGAAATTTGTAGTGAAAATACCTCAATGACTCATTTCAGGATGATTCCATAACCCTATATTGTACAGGCTGTATCTCCGAAATTATAAGGCCTCAGGGCTGAATTTTTAACCAACATACCTTGATCCGTTTTCTAAAACCAGCCGTGCCTTCTGCAACGTTGTAGAAAAACGTTATAGAGAAAATTCCACGGTGTCTCAGATGTAGCTGAGAAACCCCAAGACCTTTAGCTCTGATGCCATATGTTAAGAACCAAACATCAATATGGCATACAGAAAACCTCAAGAGAGTACTCAACGCCTTGAAAGAGATATAAATTCAGATAATAGAAGCTTCTTCGATGGGGCAACCTCCTTACACCCCACTTAAATGTTCAAAGTACAAGATGATTCAAAATAGAAATGTCTCCTTGGTATATATAGGAATTAGGAGGTTTCCAATGGCCCTAAAGCCGACATAAATAAAATAACATTACTAATCTAAAATCACAACTAATGGCTAAATCCGACATAAATGCATGAAATAACATTACTAATCCTAATATGCCCCAATTAAAAGAATTGGTAATGAGCCAATATTAGGGCTTAACATCCTCATTATTGATCTATGGAGGATCCAAGAATTGATCTTCATCTTTAAAAAAATCATCATGGCCTAAAGCCGACATAAATAAAATAACATTACTAATCTAAATCACAACTAATGGCCTAAATCCGACATAAATAAAATAACATTACTAATCTAATATGCCCCAATTAAGTGGTAATGAGCCAATATTAGGGCTTAACATCCTCATTATTGATCTATGGAGGATCCAAGAATTGATCTTCATCTTTAAAAAAATCATCATTTATTTCATCTATTACAACAACATTGGGGTTTTGAACCCGTGGATCTCTAGGCCTAGGATTTGCAACATTCTGGTTTCTTTCTGGATGTTCTTTGAAGCCATATGTGGGTGATCCAACATTTTTATGTTGTGGACATGTTGTTTTCTCTTCAACTTTCCTTAACCAAATTATCTCATTCTGCATTTGTCTAACAATTCTATTCGACAGTGCAATTTTTGCATCTTGCTTTTCACAAGTAGGCTCATTTTGGAAATGAAAATATTAAACATTTGGTGGTTGATCCTAAAATATCCATCTGTCAACTGCTCTGTCATCTACATTTTGGATTGGTGTTGATGTGCTTTGATCTAAAATTGCGAGGGACATCATTTTTCATTGCACTCTTACTAAAATAATATCAGGATCCACATTTCCTTCCAACATATCATCCTCCATTTCTTGTGCTTTCCTCAAGACCTCATGTAATGTAGTAATTCGGGTAGATTTGATTGCATATTTTACATTGGCAGGAATTGCATTTTTTAAACATCCCAAAATGACAGGGTCATTAGGATGCTCATCTTCTGGTATTCTTTGCAAGGTTCTAAAAAATCGAAGATTACGATATCTGATCGTTTCATTTTTTTTTCCAAATGAATCCAAGTAAATTGAGTTATTTGCAACATGATGTGCATATCTACCCATGAATGCATATTGAATATCATTAAAACATGTGATTTAATGTTTTGGTAAAGAGAGATACTAGTCATAAGTTTGTCCCATTAGAGTTTGAATAAATACTTTGACCATCACATCATCATGCACTACTCCATGTATATCATATATTGTTAAAAATTAATCCATATTTTTATTAGGATTCATCATCCTATCACCATTGAATATTGGTAATATCCCAATTGGAAGATTTGACAATTGATGTTGTTCACCTTGAAGAGCTATAGGACTTATCCTTTGTCTCCCTCTCTAGTCTATTTTCCTATCATTATTTCTTCCACCTTATTCTCATATTTATTCATATCTTTTCTCATTATTTCTTTCCTCACGGTCCTCTATCCTTTCTTGATAATAAGGAAATGACAGAGAGATAGAAGTTTGAACCATAGAGTTACTGTTTTGTTCAATGATCTTTCTTCTACTTTTTGGTATGGGTCCTTTACAAAATTTTAAAGAGTCCAGTATTGACAATATTTAGTGGAGTCACCTTTTGAAGTTGTGAGGAACTTGAGGTTCCTGTTGACTGAATACTTTCCAAGATCGTTCTCATTCTTCTCTATTATTTATTTTTTAAGGACCAAAGTATATAACTTATTCAAAATACTTCTTTGGTCATCCAATCCAATGAGAAGATGAGGTTGGATTGGATCAAGACAAGTCATTTACTGGTGGTAAAATATTAAAATTTGTTCGAGTCCCCAGTATGGTCGCCAAAAATGTTGATCTTTCTTCCTATTAGGGACTAGATTCAACCTCCTAGGGTCCTCTTAAAGACTAATCAATATTTCCCTCTACATTTTTATAGAGGTGGTACTCCTCTTTCTCACTCAAATATTCAATAAAATTGATCAAAACATATATTCATATATTCATAACATGAACACATGTGAGTGGAATAGGTGGTAAAACAATTGATCAAATAGTAAATGAATTATAAAATAAGATAATAACCTCACATGAAAGAAGAACTACATCCATTCCATTGCATCCATTGATTTAGGTAACAAGAACAAGGGATTTGAAGCGAGACTCATAGATAGAAAATAATGATCATGGCTTAGAAATCAGAGAACTTAAAATGACTTCATTCATTGAAACTAATAAGATTCATAGGATAAATATACACAATATCTCATGCTTTATAAAAAGTATGAAACTAAAAATGTTATGAACTCCTAGAAATAGCTCTCTGTGAGAGTAAAAAATATTTAAAATTGAATGTTCCATTCAAATAAAGTGTTTACATGTTAAGCACCTGGTTATATTGTATTGAACAAAAATAGGAATATCACATAAATTACCAAAGGAACAACATAATATAGAGAATAACACACCAAAATGATGCCTTTATTGAAACGAGAGCAATGTTCAATTTCCTCTTCAAGGGAGAAATCTCCAGTAGAGCATCACTCTATTAAAATAATTCTTAAGACAAAACCTCTCATGCCCTCGACTCCTATTTATACTAAATCTATCTACCAAAAGAAAAATCTAGAGGAATATCTTTCTAGAAGCAAAAGCTTCTATTAGGTATTCTTACATTTGACTTGTTCACCTTATTACTAGTCCTTATTTATTAATATTAGTCTTTATTACATGGAAAATATATTATTCTACCTACGTGAGGGGTTAGGGATGTTAGGTCCCTAACATGTCCTCCCCCTTAAAAAGTGCCTTGTCCTCGAGGCTTGAGATGAGGAAATTGATGCAGATTGGTAGTCGGCTCCCACGTGGCATCTTCTGGTTGTGTTTCCTTCCATTGAACTAAAAATTCCTTGATAGCGCGTTGGTGGAGACGACACTCGCACTGGTCCAATACTGCTTGTGGCTGCAACCAAATGGAACCTTCTTCATTTGACTTCGGTAAACATGTCTGAGTTTGGCACCTGGTGCCGATAATTTTATTCAAGTAGGAAACATGAAAAATAGGATGGAAATTAGAGTGATTGGGAAACTCTAACTGGTAGGCCATTGGCCCCATTCTCTTGAGAATACAATAGGGGCCATAAATTTGGGGGTGATTTTCTAACAGTGCTTGGATTTGAGTGAAGTATGATTATAAGGTTGTATATGAAGAAACACTTGTTCCCCTTCAACAACTTCACGTTCAAGATGGCCCTGATCTTCTTTTTGTTCCATGCGATCCTGACGCATGACCAAATTTTCTTTGAGAGTACAGAGAATGAACATGCAGAGTGTAAGAGTTTGATCCACTTGTTGAGCCCTTGAGACATTGAAAATGTATGATAGAACTGAGGGTGGATTTTTTTCATAGACTACTTCAAAAGGAGTCATGCGAGTGGCATTATGGTAAGAGGTGTTGTACCACCATTCAATGAGGGGTAACCATTGTATCCACTGATTTTGTGTGTCATATGAAAAAAAACTCAAATAGGTTTCCAAACACTTGTTGACCACTTCAATTTTTCCATCAGTTTGGGGATGATAGGTTGTGCTAAGGCCAATGATAAATCATTCCCTAAAAAAATCATATATCATGCCCTCCGTTCTAAAATCCAATTGCTCAAAGGTAGCTATAAACTCCTCCACTGGGTCAGTTTGTTTCAACTTGGTCAAATGACCTAAATTATGGGTGTCGGTGTCAAAGCAGTCATAAGGCTCTACAACAAACTGTGTCCAAGCCACATACCCTTGACATTCCTTTTTACACCACTACCACCATTTCTAGCGTTCGTGATTCAAATGTAGAACACCATAATGGAGTTTGGCCAACTCATTGGTAATGTTGTGCAAAAAGAAGCAGTGTTCCATTTGGGTGACCTGTCCCATGGGATCTGAGCCATGAAATTTGTTCACATCCACTCTAGGAAGGCATAGGTGACACTCAAAATGATTGGACTAAAAATTCATGGAAGTGGAGGAAGTATCACCTTTGGGGTGCAAAGTTTGGTTAGATGAGGGAAGGCCTCTAGGAATATCTAGTTTGGCGAAGAGTTGGACATCAAAGGATTCAAGATAGTTTTCCATGTGTGAAGAGAGGTCCTTCATCATGTCCTATTTTAGGTATTCCATTTTGGCATCTATGGTGGAATGCATTGAGAAATTGATGGTGAAAATATTGGCATTGATTTTCCGCAATTCCTTCTCGACAATGGAAAGATCAATTGGCAAGGTATTGGAGTGTGATTCAAGATCTTGGTTGCAGGTTTGGGCCATGGTGAAAGGGGGGAACAAGAAGGGTGTAGGTGGGTCCACACAGAAAAGGAGCTATGGGTGAAGGGTATTACGATGATCAGGGAGAAAAGGGGAATCCAATGGGATAGGTCCAAAATAAGGGGGACGGGAGAGGGTGGGAACGATAGAAAAAAAAGAAATGAAACATGATATGTATCACTGTGACCAAGATGAAAATAGGAATACAATGGGATTGGTATCAAATAAGGGTGTGGGAAGGCCCCAAACTTTAATTTTTTTATTTTTTAAATTTTTTACTCCTACAGAGTTATACTCTGATTTGAATAATACTACAGTGTTGAAATGCCCAAATTCTTAATAGGAAGAAATGTGTAGTAATTTCACAACCAGAATGTAGTAGGCAAGGTTGCACTGTAATATATCTTATATGTTGATTTTATGTTTTGTTTCCATCCCAAGGGTTAGGGTGTTCAGGGTTCCTATAGATAAAAAATTTCCTTGTTTTATATCTCTCTAATATACGTGTGGGGTCAAACAGTAGTACTCAATCCAATATCTCAGGGAACTGACTAAGGAGGCTATATTGTACCCTTAGCCATACTACTCGATTACCCAGGTACTAGAGAGTATATTCCTGAGTGTTTTTCTTGTTGGAACTATAACATTCAGGCGGTGGATCAGTTGATCTATAGTGGGGTTCATGATACCTAGGAAAGTCCGTATACAGGTGTTGTATAATGCACTACCACTCAAAGGGGTACCAACATGGGTTACAAGGGTGTCCACCAATGTGAGCTTAAAAAATAATTGTATTTCCGGCATGTATTCTTCCTCGATCATGGATTTATGCACTGAAAAAAATATCACTATAGTTTAAAGACGTCGTAACATGTCTCTACCTTGAAAAAAATTAACCCACAATTCCTACCCAAGAAAGTGATCGGATACCACTTGTTATGCACTTGGTTATGTTATATTGGATGTTGAGGTTAACCTTAAAGGAATACCTCCAAAATAGGTCGAAGTATTGGAGCTAGGTTTGAAGGCATACAGAAGGGAAAATAGAGAAATGACTGCTGAAAGAGAAGCCCAACTAAGAAGGCTTGTCGATGCAACAAAATCTCGGTTCCAAAGAGCTCAGGAAGAGAAGGAGAAGGCTACATAAGCCTTCCAAAAGGAGAAATACAAAGTCCTAGTACAATTACAAGCAATGTAGGACAGTGTAGCTTCCTATGAAAGAGAGAAAGCAAAGATTCAGGAGGAAAAGAGAGTTGGCAAATCCCATCTACAGAAGGAAAAAGAGAAGTTGCTCATAGAGCAGGCCGTGGTCAAAGAAGTAGTAAGCAAAGAATGTCGCACTATGCCAGGCTTGGTATAGGAGGAACACAAGCCTATCGAAGCTCAAGTAGTGAATCTCCCAAAGACCCTCCAATAGTTTTAGGCTAGGATAGCTGAACTGGAGGCTCGAACAGTGCCGAGCACCCCACAGGAGGTGTGTGACCAAAGGGAGGAGATCGCCAAAAAACTAGTAGCAAGTATAAAATACCTCACTTCAGCATGTAAACAGTTGAGTAATAGAAGCATTGAGATGTATGAATGCCTCGCCGAGGATCTAGAGCTAAAGAAGCTAGAGGATCAGTTACAGGAGGTGCAGTAGCAAGCATTTTCATTGCAGGCATAGATGAAGCTTCTCACAATAGTGGAAAGGATGAAGAGATCCCAGGAGTAGCGCACAGTACAACAACAGATCACTTCCCTCCAAGGTAAGGTGATTGAAGTAACAAATGAGTTACAACTCGTGAAGGATGCATCTCGAAAGGTGTTTGAGGAGATCGATGGCCAGGGTTCATAGTTAGATCAAGTAGTTGCAATGGTAGAACAACACTTGGAAGGGCCTGTTACAAAGTAGACATTCTAGGAGCTCGCTGAGCAGGAGGCTCAGTCGAGGAAACAATTCAAGTCAGATCAAGTTAAGCTCGAGGATTTTGAAGTAGCATTGTCTGGACTTGAGTGACGTAGAACGAGTCATAGGTGAGTGTTGGGGGATTATTGGTCCTCGACTAAGTTTTGGGGAAACTTTGGTCTGTTTTGGAGGTTTTGGCCCACTTTTGGACTTTGACATGTTGTTCGAGGTAGGAGTGCCCAGGTGGAGCTGAGATAGCGGATCTCACCTATTTTGAGGGTTATGTGGACCCAGTAAGGGGTTCTCTGGGTTTTTTAAAGGGTTTATGAGATGTCGACCCATGGGTTTTCCCCATGTTTAGGCCTTATTGTAAAGTATAAATAAAGAGTAATGTATTGTAGAAAGAAAGTAGTTATGTGTGTGTCAAGGCTTTGTGCTCGACTGTGATTTTTTAGACTATTCTTAGTTCTTGTGATGCTCAGTGCAGAGTAGGTGGTAAGTGTCATGATAAGAGGCTTGGATCTGTGCATTTGACCTATTTCTAGAAGGTAAAGAAGGAGGATCTAATGCTTAGCGTGAAGATCTCCTGTCTTGTGCGAAGTTCGACTATGTGGCTTAGTGCACAGGAGTGACTCGATGTAATATTTTGGAAAATAATAAAGAGGCGAAGAAGTTTTTGGATGTAGCCCCACCCTGGGGTGAACTACGTATATCTGGTGTCTCATGGTTTTTCTTGTGCAGTGTCATTTATGTTATGCATTTTCTTAGTGCTTTGATTAGGATGTGTAATGAATATATATTTTGTTTCTTAAGTATTTTACTTATGATTAAGGGTAAATGAATGCTAGATTTAAATCACAGTGCTAACGGCTAAGTGTTCAGGGTTCATAATCACTTGTTGTTACTGTGCTTATATGTCTTCGATTATGCTTTGCAGAGCTAATGAGGTTAACAAACTAATGCATGTTCACTTCCTAAGCGTTAATAGAATATTTTGCGAAGTTCTCTTATCACATAATCGTGTCCCAGCCTGGTTACAGACACCTGCGGGTTGTAACTCCCCCTACTTCTACCTCGGGTGAGACTTCACTTGCTTCGCAGGTGTTGCCGAAAGGGCCGGTAGTCAGGGTTTTGTCGGTGCATTGTAAGCATTGAACCCTGGGTCTGCCCCTGTGCCAACAAGAAGAAATAGGAATATCATAGAAATTTCCAAAGGAAGAACAAAATGTAGAGGATATAACACCAAAATGATACCTTTATTTAAATGGGAGAAATGTTCACTTGCCTCTTTGAGGGGGAAACCTCTAGTAGAGCAAAGCTCTATTACAATAATTTTCAAGACTAAACTTCTCATGCCCTCAACTCCTATTTATACTAAATCTATCTACCAAAAGAACAATATAGAGGAAGATGTTTCTAGAAGTGGAAGCTTCTATTAGGTCTTATTACATTTCACTTGCTCAACTTATGACTAGGCCTTATTTTATTAATATCAGCCTTTATTATATGGAAAATATATTATTCTACCTATGTGAGGGGTTAGGGAGGTTAGATACCTAACATTTGTATCGCAATACACAATGTTCTTGATACTTAAATGATAAAATTAAAGGCATTTGTCCAAATAGACTGGGATTGGGGTTCTCATGGACCATATAAATTAGTATAAGAAACATGGAAGAACAAGAGAAATGGAGTTATGGATCGACTTTACAAATGAGCAATACACTTAATAAATTTGGATGATTAAAGACTGGGATGAAGGGAAATTCTTTGAAATGAAAAAAAATCACAACATGGCAGAGGAATGACAAAAAAAAGGATGTATCTCTCTCTTGATAAGGATCTCAAATTGTCCTCCCCTTTGTTGATGGGGTCTTTGTATTTATATCTATGCAGTGAGATTTCTAGAAATAATCACTTTTCACTAGTTATTCTAGGTTAACAATATTTGTTAATGACTTCTTGAGCCACTCATCAATATAATTGTTGGCACAGGGGCAGACCCAAGGTTCAACGCTTCAACAACACACCAACAAAACCCTAATTACCAGCCCTTTTGGAAACACCTGCAAATAAGATGAAGTATCACTCGAGGTAGAGGCAGGGGGGTTGCAGGACTCAGGTGTCTACAACCTAGCTGGGACACAGATCTATGATCACAACACTTAATAGAGAACTTAGCCAACAATATGCATTAATTTATGATTCTTATTCACATCACAGATCAAACCCTAAATATAGAACAATGTTGTAATAAATAGATCAAACACTTCTAAGCACTTAGCATAAGCTCAGATCTAACATTAATTCACATCATAAATCACTAAGCATTCATAGATCTATCTATCATACATCAAGGATAATGCACTAAGAAAATAGATACATAAACACCATGAACAATATTTCTCAAATCACATCGGCATATGATATACGTGGTTCACCCTAGTGTGGGGATACATCCACCAACTCTTCTTCTTATTTATTAGTCTCCTTCAATATTATTACAAGCACAGAGCCACAGATCTCACTCCAGACTGGACAGGTGATTCATGCACATTGCACTAGATCCACCTTCCTCAAAATCAGGTCACAACACAAAGCCTTACACGGTAACTTGCACTTAGCTCTGCAAATCTTAACATATCCTAGTCATGCACTAAGCCAATGACCTCTTGCACTAAGATGATTCTAGTAACTGTAACTACTTCTTACATCCTTAGCTACTTGTTTATACATTACAAAAAGGGCCTAAACATGGGTAAACGCATGGGCCGACATGCCATACCTTTTACATAAACCCTAAAATCCCAAAAATCCTACAAAATGGGTGATATCTCATGATCTCTCCTTCGCCTGGGCACTCTGTCTTCGACCATCCTATCGAAGTCCCAAAAATGGTCAAACACGACCAATGCTTCCACAAAACTTGGTCGGGGGCCAACAGGCCCCCAACAATCACTCGTGACTCATCCCAAGTCACTCTGATCTGGGTAATACTGCTTTGATGGCCTCGAGCTTAGCTCTAGCTGCCTTGATTTGCTACTTCAACAGAGCTGCCTGCTTGGCGAACTCCTGAATGAATTTCTCAGTGATAGGCCCTTCCAGGCACTGTTCCACTGTTGCGACCACTTGTTCCAACTATGAGCCTTATCCCTTGATCTCTTCAAAAAGTGTGCAGGCTTCATCCTGCACTGGTTGGAGCCTCTCTGTCACCTCCATAACTTTGCTCTAGATGGCATTGTCCTGTTGTTGAACTGCGTGATGCTCCTATGACCTCTTCATCTTTTCAACTATAGTATGCAACTTCATCTGTGCTTTCACAATTGACACCTTTTGCTTCACCTCCTAGAGCTATGCCTCCAATGTCCTCAGCTGCGGGTCTCCTGCAAGGTGCTCATAGCTCTATGCACTTTGATTACTTAGTTTCTTACATTTTGAGGCGAATGCCCTGATTTTTTCTATTGCACTACTAGTAGTCTCTTCCCTCTGATCCTACACTTCTTGCAGAGTGCTCAAAACTTATTGAAGTTCTAACTCTAATACTCTTGCTTGAAGTTGTTGAATGACCTCAACGAGCTTCCCCACTTGGCTCTTAGCTGTCTCTTCTTCCATCTATGCCAAGCCCAACATAGAGCGAAGTGCTCTAGTCACAGCTTCCTTAACCACATTCTGCTTTGCGAGCAGCTGGTATTTCTCTTTTTGTATTTTCTCTCTGCCCTCCTCGAACTTCGCTCTCATGTCATATTTTTGTTGCTGTGCAACCCGAATTTTCTCTAAGGCCTCCTCCTTTTCTTGCTTCAAGGCCTCTGTGGCCTACTCATTTTCTTCTTGGACTTGACGAAGTCGAGTCTCTGTTGCATCTGCTAATATGCGTAACTGGGTGGGATCATCTCCCAATTCTACATTCTTTGATGATGACGAAGTAGTAGACACTGCGTGACTCAAGTATAGGGCTTGCTGTATGTCCTTCAGTTCTTTCTCGATTTTGTTGTAGAGTGTCTCTTGCTTTGCTTCATGCCTCTATAGGATATACTCTGAGGCTTCTTCTACAACTATGATGATGAGATGGATATCGTCCACTGTGAGCATGTTCTATGACTGAGGCTTATTGGCTTAGGATTTCTTCCGTGTTGAGGGTTTCTGTGGAGAAACCTTCCTTTTCTTTGATGTCTTGGCCTCTGTAAGGGGATCCTTTGGCAATGTAGCTTCACCTTTTTCTTTCTTTTCTTCTTCCCCTTCCTCATATTAGTTTACTTTGTCACCTCCTCCTCCTGCAGGTGAGTCAAGTGTAGTTTCCTTCAATGCGTTGTCCTTCTCCTCACTATCTATGTCCTACACTTCCTCATTTTCCTTCTTTTTCTTTGTGTTGCTTGGTCCATCATACTCAGTCTGGGTGAACAAAGGAATTTTAATGATATTGGGGTTGGAGAGTTCTGCATCTCCGACCGGTACAACGAATTCGGCTGGCCATTCCTTGGTTATCTCCTCCATGTCTTCATTAGTCAATTTGTAGTATGATTGCAGCTCCTATTTACTTTCATCCATGCACGAAATGATGTAGATGAAGTGGCAGTCTACACAGAACTTTGCTAGCATCCTGTACATGTGCAAGGTGTTCGGGGTCATTTGGGGGAATGATACAATGGTTCAATTGAGATGTAGGTAGTAAGCGTTGAACACCGCATTTGATTGCCATTGCTTCACCATATCACTCGTATACCACAAGGTGGTAAACCTTGTGGCCAATGGTTCTGATGGCTCGACTTTCGGGAATGTCATTCCCTCTAGCATATCCCAAGCAACAAATGCAATTAAAATCAACAACCAACTGAAGTGAAAATCGTAACCTTGGTACTGCGCTTCACAACAGTCCTTATCTAACTCGTTGATGAGGTAGATCACCCAGTTCATCTGCATCCCTTCGACACACTTCCTTGTGAGGTCGACTACGAACATTGTGACTTATGTCAGTCATTTATTTCTAATGAACTTGCCAGGGATCAGCTGAAAAGCTAGGCGCATTGTGATATCTTGAATGTAAGATACCTTGTAGCCTCTCTTTCATTTCTCTTCATCGTCATAGGATTCTTTTATTCACTGCACCAAGGAGAGATATGACGTCTTTCCTGGGTAGAATTTCTGAGGGTCTAGTCCCTGCGTTCTTAGTATAGTAATGAGGTGGATCAGTGATGGATCCATAATGATGCGCCTATCTAACCAAACATAACCTCCATGGTACCACGATAGGAGGAGTTTAACGCATGCATTAACCTCCTGATGTTTGCCGAAGTGGGGCATCTTCATCACATTTAATATCATCGACTGTGTGATCTCTTTAATCCATGACTAGAGAACTATATTGGGCTTCTTCCAAGTCATCTTCATCAGGTACCTATGCGGTGCAAGCATCATATAGTTCTTTCTATCTCCCAGGTTAAAATCACTGATCTTGAGAGTTGTGATCAGTCCCAACTGTGACCCAACTGCACGTATCCCCTTTGGGAGGTATGCAGTGATGAGCACATACTCAAAATCACACATGAAACTATCACGACTAAACTCGCCAGCCAAAGGTGGGACGTAGTTGGGAAAGATTGACGGGATCTGCTTCGCGTTCGCCAGATCGTCGCGGTGCTTGCTTCTTTTCTCAGTCATGGTTCGGCTAGACCGATGTCTAGTCGAGGGGGATGCTTGCAATCTACCCATCGATGATGGTTGTATACCTATAGACATATCTTTCTCAGTGATGAGGTCGATCAAGATATCTTCTACATATTTATCTATTGCACTAAGGTCACCCGACATGCATGCTCACAATCAAATAACTTGGGTAGGCAAATGGAAACTCAAGGTAATAGAATCTATGGAAAAGTCTAGACAATACATCATAGTATATGATCAATTCTTTGTTAGCTCGAATATCTCAGGTTGTAAAATTGGTCTCGGTACAACATTCAATGGATTAAATAAGCAACGTCATAATAGATTCCTTCAACAGGTCTAAATGCCTTAATCAATACGAATCCATCCGTTATGGCGTAGTCTCAATGATCCAATGGTGATATTTCTGGCAATAACCGGGTTTCTAGCCACTCCAGAGCGTCATTCTAATGATCGGGATGCCTCCAACGGTCATATATATTCGTCTTGGCAAAGTGCCATTCTGTGTTGTTCTGCTATTTTGACGAGGCTCAAGTTCTGTAAGCCTTCTTTCTGTGAAGTCTTCTGTGGAACTTCCTGCAGTTTTTCCAACTTTTCTTTCTTCTTACTAAGCTTTCTTTCCTTCTTTCCTGTGATCTGATTTGTTGGATTCTTCTTTCAATTTTTATTCTTATCTTTTCTTAGTAAAGTGACTTCACATTGTTGAGGGTCTTTCAAGGGGTTCGAATATAATACCTCTTCTCTTACTATTTTTGGGGCAGGTTCTCTTCTCTCCTGTATGGATAGGTTTTTGAAGCTTTCTTGTGTTCTTTCAACTTCGACAGCTAAGTCTCTGGCCCTCAGTTTCTTCAAATTGTCCTCTTGTTCTTGTATTAATCACTCTATTTTCTTAGCTATGGAATCTGTTAATTCTTGCTTTTTCTGTTCTGTAGCTTCTTCCTCTGCTTTCCTTTGGAGTTGATATTTCTCAATATAGGTCTTTCCTAACAAAAGTGCAAAAGGTGTGTTGTTATTAACAAGCTTAATGACTTCAAATTCTTCTTCGGTTGATGTTCCATGGGAATCATAGGTACATTAGTAACTCTTCCACATAGGGTTATCATCTTTCCTTTAAACAATCTTATCCTTCCCAATGAAGGAATCATGTTAGGATTTCCCCAAATCTCCCAAGTGCTTTATGGCATAATATTCACATGTGTTTCCTCATCCAAAACACAGTCTATGTCGAAGTCTCCTATTCTTGTTTCTATGCACTGATTCTCTTTTAAGATCTCTGGTAAACCGATGCCTCTATGATCATTCAATGTTTCTTTCAGTTGTAATAACATAGACTCTGATTCTTTCTGGTTCTCTAACATATCCTTAGTTTCTTGACCTTCTTCATAGTTTTCTTTTCTCAGGTTCATTTTTTCAACTTTAGCATTTATTCTAGGGCAATCCAAAACTTCATGACCAACAACTTTACAACAAAGACAAATAGGATATGTACGAGGGAATTCATTAGCAAGATGTCTCAATCTTCTGCAGTTATAACACAATGGCAATCCTCTCTTTCTCTTAAACAATCCCCAACCTTTCCTATACTATGCACTAGGACCATAGTGATGGACCTATAATCTGAAAAAATTTGTTCTAGGTTCCTCCACCCATTTGTTAGTCCAAAAATTATTTCTATGCATAGTAATAACATATCTTTCAGCATTTCTGTCAAATCTATTCAAATCAAATCTGCTTTCTTCTAGTTGTGCCCTAGTTTTCAGACTAGTAAAAAATCTATCAAACATGCCTAGATTCATACTTTTGAAGCGAAAATTTCCACTTATCTTACCTTTATCAGAGCACAAATATTTAAGATCTTACCTCTTTTCTTCAGATCCCATTCCTTTCTTAGCACAGAGTTACACAATTCAAGTAGAATACTGCTCACTACAACAACAAATCTATGCACAAAGCTTCCTATTTTATTCAGTTCCCAACAATCACAGTTTCATTCCCAACAATGAAACCATTTGTTGGCATGGGGGCAGACCTAGGGTTCAACGCTTCACCATCGCACCAACAAAACCCTAACTACTGGCCCTTTCGGCAACACCTATGAAGAAGATGAATTCTCACCCGAGGTAGAGGTAGGGGGGTTGTAGGACTCAGGTGTCTACAACCTAGATGGGACACAAATCTATGATCACAACACTTAACAAATAACTTAGCCAAAAATATGCATTAAGTTATGATTCTTATTCACATCGCAGATCAAACCCTAAATAAATAACAAAACTGTAATAAATAGATCAAGCACTTATAATCACTTAGCATAAGATTAGATATGACATTCATTCACATCATAAAGCAATAATAATTCATAGATCTATCTATCATACATCAAGGATAATGCACTAAGAAAATAGATACATAAACACCATGAACAATATTGCACAAATCAGATCAACACAGGATATACGTGGTTCACCCCAATGTGGGGCTACGTCCACCCACTCTTCTTCTTCTTTATTAGTCTCCTTCAATCTTCTTATAGGCACAGGAGCCATAGAACTCACTCCACACTAAACAGGTGATTTGTGCACAATGCACTAGATCCACCTTCTTCAAAATCAGGTCACAACACAAAGCCTTACACAGTCACTTGCACTTAGCTCTACAAGTCTTAACATACCCTAGTCATGCACTAAGCCAATGGCCTCTTGCGGCAAGCCAATTCTAGTAACTGTAACTACTTATTACATCCTTAGATACTTATTTATACATTACAAAAAAGGCCTAGACATGGGTAAACCCATGGGCCAACATCCCATACCCATTACATAAACCCTAAAAGCCCAAAAAGCCCGCAAAATGGGCAAGATCCCGCGATATCTGCTTTGCCTGGGCGCTTCGTCTTCGAACAGCCTATCGAAGTCCCAAAAAATGGTCAAACACGACCAATGTTTCCACAAAACTTGGTCAAGGGCCAAAAATAATCCTTCATTGACAGAACGATGATATCTTGTTTAACCCTTATCATGAATATTTCATCTTCTATTTCTTTAAACTCGGAGTGTAGTTGCTTTATTGATACCAAGTGGTCTTCATTATTATTTACAAAAGTAACCAACCACCACTTGATTTTATCCTTTGGGAAATCAATGAGTTCGTAAAACTCGATAGCTCAAAATTCTTTGATTGTGCTCAACTTCATTTCTAATTGTTCTTTTATTATTATGCCCGAGTCTCTTACAAACTATGGGCATTCAAGCTCCTTGACAATTTCCAATGCTTTTAAGAATGGATTGCTTTCTTTATCATTTAATCTTGTACGAGTGGAAATTGAATCTCTTAACATGTGTATCCTTGCTATCCATCCTACTTTTAGTTGTTTTATTCTTCAATTTGAATGTAGTTATTGTTGACTTTTATAATAGTTGCTTAGACTTGTAACCTATGCAACAAAAGTACTCAAGGAATTTTTGTAGTAGGATTCATCATGCTCCAGATCCATTAGGCCATAAATTATTTGAGATAGATTCTTCAGGTTTGTTGTGACTTCCCATGCTTATGAAATTATAGCAAGTCAGTTATTGATATTTTTGGTGACATACAACTTGAATCCATTTAGAAACTTAGCAACTTTTGTTACCTTTACTGATGTTCTAGGTGTATTAGGGAGCATTTGATCAAGTGCAATGATGGTCAGAGGCTCTGCAAACAATGGCTTAGGAATTAATGCGTCCTCCAACTCTGTTATTATTATTTTCAATTTGATGCCTTCCAACACTTTCTTAGAGATGCAATGGGCCAGAGCATCTCTAGTGGTGAGATGTAATATAAGGAGTCCTAAGGGTCTAAATATTGAGACATCAACCTTCAAATTCCATGTTTTAGTCACTTTCTTAATTTTCACATTCACTTTCTCTATTTGTAATTTTTTATCTTCTTTATTATATTTAGCATTGTCTCGTGTTGGAGATTGCGCTTCAAACATTTTTTTTTCTTCATGAGCCAACTCCTTTGCAATTTGTTGACTTTCAAAAATTATGAGTGTTTCCTAGTCGAGCATCGAGGCATTGTCAATTTACATATCAACTATATTCCTTGGGCTTCCTGAGTTTTGTGAGTCATTTATGATTGGGATTCTTTTTTCATGACATGCATATTTTCTAAATCAACTAGGGGTGGGTCTTCTCCATCATCTCCTACATCACATCCTTCATTATTATCTCCTATACTCACATTTTCTTCTTGTTTATTTTATGTAGAGGAGGAATTCCTACGTGAATGGGGAATAGAATAAGACTGTACATTGGTCGTGTCTTTTCCTCTTTGCCTTGTTCTATTTTTTCTTTGAGTATTTGTGCTAATTTTCGTGACCAAATCATCATTACTAACATGCTTATCCTTCTTCATTGGGGTATTTGGGTCACTATCGCCAATTTCTTCAACAATACTTGTGAAGAAGTTGTTTATCTCATATATGCCAAGTGTTTGGAGAACAATCCTTCAGTATCAAAACCTCTCAGGAGTTATCCTTCCTTTAAATTGAATGTGGTAAGAATTTAGACATTTCCATTGAATGGATGGAATTCCTCACTGTCGTATTGAAAACATAAAAGGGTGATGAAATACATTGTTTATTTCTTTTTCTATTAAATAGGATGGAACATGCCTCATACTGTCTACAAACCTCAGCAACCAGCTACCTATCACACACAAATATGGGAAGAATAAGAGGGGTTTATTCACAACCATATAGTCTAATGCAAGTATGGTTATCTTCACAAAAACAAACTCCCTTTACTTTGATAAAATGATTTTCTTGTTGAGTTATCCTTTTAGGATAGACTCCAGTTAGCATATATCTAAATTCCTTAAGGAATTTATCTTGAATGAGGAAAAAATGAAAAGGTGATTTGTGTTTCCACATAATAGGGTACCATAATTGAATAGTCTCATTATCAACATCTAAATTTTTCCTTAGGGGCAAGCCTTCAAAGACATTACAGTAGGCGACTGTCAGGAGAAGATATGAAACCATAAAAAAATCTATGGGTTTTAAAACAGTTTGCAAGATGAAAGGAAATCTCATTTGAGATGACCTCGTCCAAGTAAAAATGACTTATTTTTTAAAATAAAAATGAAATATATATATATATATATATATATATAATACTAACTTGGGAATGTGAGAAGTGGGATCTCTTCACATTATGCATGTGAAAAACCATGAAAAATCACAGTATGGCTCTGTCAATAGAGATATGTCGATGGTAGAGAGGTCAGACAAAATTTCTACGGATGGATCCATAAAATCCTTTAACAAATTAGCTCCACCATCTTGATAATCTATGAAAGTGTCAGCTTCCAGAAACTTAGTAATTTTATTGGAAGTAGGAAGTTGGAGAATTCTTTTGAAAATATTTGGAGTTAATAGAACAAGATTCTTCCCCCGAGTGATACTTGAATTGTTCTATGTTTTGGGTCGAACCGACGAGAACACCAAGAAACTAGCTCCCCGAAGTTAAAAACTCCAGACATACAATCAACATTTTCGAGGCATGTAGTCCATATTTTATTATTTTTATTCTATTCAAGAGTTAATCTCTGATACCACTGATACACCATAGACCAATGGAAATCTTTGTCTTGGTGGCTGAGAGAGTTGATAGTATCTCCACAAAAAGGCTCTTTCCTTCTTCTAGTTTCCATATTCCTTATTCTTTCAATGTGCTTTGCTATATGTGATAGGATCATTTATGAATTACATAGTTCAATCTTGTTTAAAGGCTAAGTACATGAATTACATTTGTTGAAACACCCTTTTTATACATACAAATTCCTTTCAAAATACGGTCCACATCAAATGGAAGTTATTTTGAAAAGAAATAGATTTATGTGAATGTGGGATAATTAATTCACATTATGCTCAGATCACCACCCTTTACCCCACGAATCAAAATTCATTAATGTGCAATAAATGACATTTGAAGAACTTGCAAGATGCATGATGTTCATAAAGATTTCACTAAGTATAAATAGAGATATATCGATACTTATAGCCTTTGTAATGTGGAACTTCATAAGTGTGGAAGTGAAAGGTGTGTGTAAGTGCGAAGGTGTGGAGGTATGGTGGGTGTAGATAAAATGATATGCAAGGTGTTCCGCACAAGAGTTGTGTGGGAGAACATATTGTGTTGAAAGGGGTACTATGTGGAGAGGAAGGTTGTGCAGAGATAAGAGTTGTGATGGGTCTTCCACACAAAGGGAAGTTTGAAATAAAACTAAGTGTTGGGTTGTGCGGGACATGGCTTGTGTGAGAAATTGTTTTTTGCAGAGTGCGAGGAAATTGATTTAGAAAATGGAATCTTTGCATGGAATAAGGAATATCACACAATTAAATAAAATAGTTAAGTGTTGTGAAGCTTCATTTGCAAGATTGCACCCAATTTGTTGCAGACCTTTATGAACGCTTTGACACAGACACCCATTATTTGGGCCATTTGACTAAGCTTATACAATATGGTACAATTGAATACTACAACACTTCTTTTGAGAAATTGGATTTTCAAATTGAAGGCCTATCAAACACCTTATTTTGTGAATTCTTTATTAGTGGTCTCAACGATGACATCCGAGCTCATTTCCTAATGGCTCGCCCCATGACCTAGCTTGAAGTTACTTACCATGCCAAGGAAGCATAGTATATAGTCTCTTCTCAAATAAAAAATCCATCCTTTGTTCCACATTCCCAGCCAACCAATCCATCTCCTCCTTCCCCTCCTCTTAAGGTCCATAAATTAACCAGGGTGGAAATGGATGAATGCCAACTTAAGGGTCTTTGTTGTAATTGTGATGAAAATGATTTTTTAGGGAACAAATGTAAGGAGAAAAATATTTTTATGGACATTTTTTAGGACATTTCTAAATATGATGGTGATGTTTCCCTTCTTGAAGCATTGTCCCAAGCTGATGATAATATTTATCCCTCTAATACATTCGAAGTTGAACCCCTCATCTCTCTTCATTCTCTCACTGGTATCTCATCTCCCCAAACCATTACATTAATTGACTATATCAAGAATTGGAAAGTAATTATCCTCATTGACAGTGGAATCACCAATAATTTGATTCATCATTGAATTTTTCAAGAGATCCTTTTCTATATCCATGCAGTCAATAATTTCCAAATCATCATTTCTAATGGAAATTCGATGAAATGTGGGAGTTGTTGTGAAAATGTGTTCCTACAAATTGGTCATTATCATTTGAAATCCCACATATTTGCTATTGAAATGGGTGGTTGTAACATTATTATGGGTGTTGAATGGTTACGCACAGTGGGTCTCATCATCATGGAATTCAAGGAATTATGCATGAGATTCCAATAGGATGGATAACAGTACAAGTTCTAAGGCATCACAATAGGTTCTCCCGAGATTGTTAGTTCACGCTGAATGGAGAAACTCCTAAAAAGGGGGCATTCTGTATTTCAAAAAACATATGAATGGATCAAATGTTTCTTTTTCCGGGAAGGCATGAAGCCGGAAATACACACTTTTGTGACCAAATGTGATACTTTCCAACACAAAAAGGGGGAAACAATCTAAACGCCAATCACACTACAACCTCTCCCTATTCCACCTGATATATGGATCAATATCTCTATGCAATTCATTGTCGAATTACCCAAATTTGGCAATAAATCAGTCATCATGGCTATGGTCAATCACCTTTATAAATATTCTCATTTATGTTCCCTCCAATACCCATTCAAAACCTCCATAGTGGCTCATGTTTTCATGGTCAATATATTCAAACTCCATGGCATTCCCCACTCCATTATCTCTGACCATGATCCAAATTTCACAAGCAACTTTTGGAAATAAGTTTTTAGGATCCAGAGAATCCAATTGCATCTAAACACTACCTATCATCCCTAGATTGATGGTCAAACTGAAGTGCTCAACAAGTGCCTAGAAGCATATTTGTGATGCTTTGCATTTGAACCACAATCTCAATGGATTTAGTGGTTAAAACTCATTGAATGGTGGTACACTATATCTTACCATGGTGCTACTCACATAAATCCCTTTGAGGTGGTCTATGGTCAAAATTCGCCCTCTGTATTATCTCACCTGCTGGTGTCTCTACGGTCCAATAGGTAGACAAAACACTTACAGTCCGAGCCAACATTCTACATAGCCTCAAAGAGAATTTGGTTATGGATTATAATTTCATGAAGTAACAAGCTTATAAATGTCATTCTGAATGCCATTTTGTTGAAGGGGATCATGTGTTTCTTCATCTACAAACTTATAAGAAAAATTCCCTCAAAGAATATCACTCCTAGAAACTTTCTCCAAATTTGTATGGCCCTTATACAATCCACAAGTGAGTAGGGCATGTGGCTTACAAGTTATCCATTTATAGTCACTCTAAGCTCCATATAGTTTTTCATGTTTCTTTCTTAAAGAAATTTATTGGAACCAAGTGACATATTCAAAGTAGTCTCCCTTAATTGGATAAAGAAGGTTCCATTTGGTTGCAGCCACAAGCAATATTGCCCAACACTAGTGTCATCTCCATCAACACACAATTCAAGAAGTTTTAGTACAATGGAAGGATAATCAACCTGAGGATGCCACATGGGAGCCACCCACTATTCTATAACAATTCCCATATATCAAGCTTTAAGGACAAGGTTTTTCTTTAGGGGGGAGGGCATGCTAGGGTCCTAGCCTCCCTAGCCCCCCAAGTAGATAGAATAATATGTTTTTCTATGTAATAAAAGCTGACAATAGTAAATAAGGCCTATGTAATAATGTGAACATGTCTAATGTAAGAAGACTTACTAGAAGGTTCCACCTCTAGAAATTTATTCCTCTAGAATGTTCTCCAGAAGATAGAAATAGTATAAATAGGGGTAGAAAGCATGTAAATGATTTTGTTGTGAAATCATTTGTACTCGAGCTTTTCTCCATTGGAGGTTTCCCCCTTGAACAAGAAAATGAACGTTTCTCTCAAGATAATAAAGGTATCATCTTCTGGATCTATCGTATCATTTTTCTAACCGTTTCATTCTTTATGTTAATTATTGTGATAATAATTGTGTTTTTGTGCTACATATTTCCTTCTAGTGCCTTATAGTCGAGTTCTCTATATATGTTTGGCATCAATTCTACGTTATGTTTCCCTTGAACAAAGCACTAGTTTTGAGTCTTTGTATCAACAAATTGGGTTTTTAGTATGGATTTAAGAAACCAAACCTTGTTCGTTGACTCTTTACTCCTCCAATGGGTTACTCTTTTATCCACTATGGAGAGTATGTTGATTCCTCCTTTGTCCAAAACTTATATCATTGTTCATTCTTGAGTCAATGCTACCCAAGTCAATTTTTTGTTGTGCTTATGTTCAAGGGAAGTTTTAGCCTATGTGGGGCGTTCCTCAGATTTCCTAACTTATCATGTTGATCCAAAAAGGATCCAGAGAAGGATAATACTAACTCAGAACTTGCAGAGGCAACTAAGAATGCTCATAATGGTTCTAGTAGACAGAGAAAAGGAAAAAATTCAAAGTTGTCAAAACTTAGTGAAAATGACATGATCGCGAAGAGCACATTGCAATATTTCTAACAACACAAATGAATCATCAAACATAGTTACGGTTTGAAAGCTATTCATGGTCAAAGTTGTGGTCAAACAGGCCCAGTGAATATGGGACACATCATCTTCCTTAATACTGACGTCAGCATGACGTCTACAACTGACAAGGCAGGGTGAAGTAATTATACAAGATGTTGACATCATCATGCCACGTGGCAACACTAGAGGTTGCCACATGTCACCGGCCAGTGGAAGTTTCAGAGGTCCATATGTTCTAATATAAAATTTCCATGTGGCACCCCCAGGAAACGCCATGTGGCACCACCCAAGGAGCACCACATGTTAGTACGACAATGACAGAGAAGCCATGCCAATATACAGGTGGCTGTATCAACAGGAGCCATGTGACCCAATCATTGGGAGAAACGTGGAATCCCCATAATGCCCAATGTTGGCCCGTGAACGAAATTAGTTTTAAATAAAATGGTAGGTCCATCAAATGTGGCAGACCACACCAATTTTAAATAATCATTGGCAGAACTTCTAGCGGATCGCTAAAAT
>SNQJ01S0020856.1:76051-99866 GCA_010110895.2 Picea sitchensis
GCCAAGAACTATGGCAAACTCATAAATGTGAATATGTGATGTAAATGGACCTTGAGGAAAAGGTCAATGAATGTGAATAACATTATAAATTTTATTGCAGGACTACTAAGAGGGGATTTGTAGAAAAAGAGACCATGATGGCGGTGGAAGGCACCTGAAAAGGTGGCGTTAACTTCCATCAAGAATTAACACCGTATTTGGACTCCACTGGCCTGGAGAACCAAAAGCGGCTCACTGGCCCCGAATTAAATGTCTTGCAGGATGGTAGGCGGATGGCTTCGTGAGGGATGGGGAGGTGAACTGCCCATTTGTAGAGCCGTCAAGCTTGACCAGCGCAAGGGTAATCGCGCCACATGAAACCTCATAAGAGGATAAGGTGTAAGGTAGAAGCGATTGGGGGGCAGACACGGGGGGAGAACTCTGGCAATATGCAGAGTGAGTGATAGCAGAGAGGAAGGATTGCAACCTTTGCTCCTGGTCACTGGAAAAATGGAGACACAGTCTCACAACATCGTGGTCTCATCTCGGGGGTGGCTAGTGGTAAATCCACTGGGAGTCGCTAAGCCTACGATTGGGTGGAAATGAGCACCCCTCTTAGCAGTTGCACTCACTTCTGGTGTTATTTCTGATAAGTGTTTTACATTTTGCATCTTGAAATTCATATGCTGACATATATGCTCATAAACTGTGAAATCGTGAACGATTACAGTATAAGAATGTCCGTGCAGTGTTTTGATAAGAAATGGTAGATGTATGCTTATAACAAAAAAACCACACATGGCTTATGTTGATAAATGAATTTAATTATGCATAATTCGAACCAAGTCAGAGTTCCAGTCCGTTCTCAGGAATTTGTTTTCCCTTATCTATCTCCAGGAATGCCCCGGAATAGATCTCTTCATAGATACTCCCTCCTCAGAAAGGTATACCAAGAACCTGGAAAAAGGACTTGAATGTGCAAGTCTTAACAACCCTGTACAAGGAGGAATGACCCTCTTAAAATATTGAAGTAGCAACATAGATATAAGTATCGGTCGACGAACGAGATCCCGTCAGAAGATCCATGGTCATTCACGACCGTTAGATTGACGAAAGAAACAAGGGCGTTACATACCTCACCCCTTTTCCTTTATCTTCATAAATAAGCAAGGAAATCGGGATCATATATCCCCAAGGTCCATGAGAACATCTGGACTGTTGATTTTTCCATGTCCAGGAAGCAGTGGGAGAGTGCACGTCGTGGGATAGATTTGAGCCATTAGATCTTAGCTAAAAAAACCCGACAACCATTAGATCTGTACAGTGATGCCTGAGGGTTAAGCCCTCGTGAACAAGGATGAAAGTCCCGAGAGAGGAGTCAGTATCGAGGATTCATAATTCAGGATTCCGGGAGTCCTGATGACAAGGGATCGGGACACTCCACGGTGAAAGTCCCAATATAAATCTAGATCGTCCATCCGTGGAGGACACATGGCAGAGATCGAGAGTCCATCGGTATTTCGAATATCGAGGATTCAAGTTGACGAAGGATTTGCGCCACAGGGAGTCGCAATTCACGAAATCGCAAAACAACGAGGACCGTTCATCTGAGGGAGGACACGTGGATGATAATTACTCGACCCCTCTCCGCCTTTGCAAGTAATGCATGAACAGGATCCCTTCGGAGGATCCCAGGGTCTGTAATGACCATTTGATTCAAGAAAGAGATGCAGGCATTAATTCCACGACCCCTTATTTTCCCCTTCCAAGAGATGAAGGAATCATGACCATAAACTCTATGGTCCATGGAAGTGCCTGGACCATCCATCTATAGAGCACACGTGGCCCCTAGTAAGCACTTCGGTGTTTCGGCACCCGAAAAACAAAAGGGCAAAGAACCCTTGTCTTCGTGAGTCGTGAAATTCCGATCACCGAAGCCTTGAAATGGAATAAGGTGTGATTAAGATTGAGAAAAGCCAGGATTTGATCATGACCGTTGATCATCCCAAAAATACCAAGACCGTCGATCTTGGTTGAGGGTCACCGCCATCCATCGAAGGGACACGTGGCTTCCAGACGACGTTTTGATGTTTCGACATCCGAGGAACCAAAAGGCAAGGAACCTTTCCTTCACGAGTCATGAAATCCCGATACTCGAAATCCCGTGGACCATTGGATCCACGCTCCTAAGAGCCGTCGATCTCTTACACGACTTTCCATATCAAAATTTGGGGATTTGAATGACGAAGAGTCTTGGAGTCATTGCATTTCGAACTCCCGAGTACCGAAACCCCGAAAGGATCCATACCGTTGGATCAGGGGAGGCTTACCACCATCGATCTCCCTTTGGAGGGAAACTTTGGAGACCTCGGAAGTTTCAGGGATTTGTATGGGAAAGGTAGAAGTCGTGTATCGTGATTCCCTGAATTCCGAAAATCCGATAAGCTCTTGGCTGGCTTAAACGCATGGACACCGTATAGGGTCATGTAGACAAGACCCTAAGAGAGGAACTTGCCCCTCGCTAGCCTTGTCAGGGTTCAACGTTTTGCTGTTTCAAGCTTCGGGGTTTGCAGAGTCGAGCGACTCGACGTTCCAGTAGCACTGAGTCGCGAAGTGTGAAAAGATGCCGTGTTGAGTTGGCCCATAGTCGTGAACTACAATCATATGAAGGTGGAAAAAAAAGGAAAGAGCTAGCCTGCGCTAAGCCCCGTAGGACTTCATAGATTCTGATTGTTGAGAAATCAACGAAAAAGTGTGATTTGTGTAGTGGGTATGTGACATATTCCAATTCCAATTCATTAAGGGAAAAAGAGTCACATAGTAGATTGCATCCAGAATGTATGCTGACATGTAAAAGGCCACTAGTTGTCCCTTATATTTTGCAACTCTGTAGTTTGAGATTTCTTGTGCTAGGTTATCCGACAAAATCTTACTCCATTTTAAAACATATCCTTCTGAAGCTTCTTCTAAAAAGGGCACCCAATCTGCATGAAAATTGCAGGGATCCTTTCTCCCGAAAAGTCTACAGAACATAATGGCAATGTAGACCATGTATTCATTCAAGGATGTTGTAGTATAAACCCCATGGGTATCGGCCCTAAAATTTGATGGGCATCTCCACCAGTCTCTAATTATATCAGGATAAGTTCAGTCTGCCTCAGTGCATTCTTTCCTCTAAAATTTAGCTAAAAACTCGACATTAAAAGTATGCTTAGGATTTGGCGAGAGATTATACATTACTTGTATATGTTCTGGTCTGAATGAACTGACGATGACTCCTTGATCATTTAAGATGTTCCTTATTGGGATGTAGACCTTTTCCAAGGTCCAACTGATCATATCATTGTATGCCACGAGCCGAGGGCACGCGGCGATCTTATGAAGCTCTGATTCTTCTATGTCCCAATAGTGATTCTCAGAATAAGTAAGAGAATTATTAAATCCATATTTCATAAATTTAGAGATTTGAGTCCAAGATTTAATGGAGTCTATAGCATGTGGCGTAGTGTCGAAGATGATATCTCCTTCCTATGTATCTTCACTCTTCTTCGGTGCCTTTTTCGGTGCCATGACTTTACGTTAAATAGAAAACCTATCACAGAAAAGGAGTGAATGAGCTCGGTTGAGTGCTTCTTGCGCTTGATATAATGAAATAGAAAACGTTGCGGAACACAGGCATTCAAATGCTCTCTTAATTCATTTAACAATGACGGGATTGACGTCGCTGACAAGAATTCAAGACATTTAATGTGGTAGATATTTACTGAGATATGCCTTAGTACCAGGTATCACCAATTATTCTTTATTTAAGTGGCTGCATTTTGGTGCCTTTGAATTTTAAAGAAAACTCATAACATTTTATTCAATCGGAAACCGAAACATGGACGAAACCCTAAAAAAATGATTATCATTAATCATGTTTTCAAAAAGAGTCGATTTAGATTTAAAGCGGATTAAGAGTCAAGACTTCGTGTTTCAGGATTTCGGAGATTGAGTTGGTGAAAGGTATGTTATCTCTGAAATCCGATTTCCGAAATTGTGAAATTGTGAGAAGGTTAATTAAGACTTAAACGTTTTAGCAAAATAATTGATTGATATTAAGCATTTCAGGATCTCGGGGGTCGTGTTGACAAGAAGTATGTCACTGATGAATCCCGATTTTCGAAGTTGTGAAATCACGACATGTTTAAAATAGGACTTAAAATCATCATAATTAACTAACTAATCAGGGTTAAGGACAAAACAGAGTTAGTTTGGTTTAACACAAATTATGGGTCGGGATTTCATGATTCAGGATTTCGGGGATCGTTTTGATAAGAGATGTGTTATCACTGAACCCCAAATCCCGAAATTGTGAAATGATTAACTTAAGCCTTAACTTTTTGCATTAGAGAATTAATTAATTAACATTTTAACTAACTCTCCTTTTTTTTTTTTTCTTTTGGGGGAAATTGGGGATCGAGATTTCACGATTCAATTTGTATTGAAAAATATGTTTTCAGCAAACCCCGAATCCTGAAAACTCTTTAAAGTTAATTTTAACTCCATTAGGTTTAAAGCTTATCATGATTAAAATAATTTTATAGAAAATGTGTCAGGATTCTTATAATACTTTTAGGTTTTTGTCTTTTATTATTTAAATAATTAAGTTCTTCGGGAAATTGGTACCATGCATTTGGGAATGATAATGAAACTTGTGTTTTATGAAAAGCCGAAACCCGAAAAAGGAAAGTTTAGGTCTTAGGGATAAAAATTTTAAGAATTGTTTCAACACCTTGTAAAAACAATATCACTGTTGAGCAGACTGTTAATATCTTCCTTCAACATGTTTGGTTTCACTTTGGATTTCCCACATCTATCATCTTGGTTCGAGATACTTGATTCCTTGGAGACTTTTGGACTATCTTGTGGAGAATTATGGACACCAAATTGAAGAGGAGCACTACTTTCCATCCACAGACCGACATATAGACAAAGGTGTTAAACCAAACTGTGGTACTTTTTCCTCGAGGCTACTGCAACAAGCGTCCCAAAGTATGGGATGAACAGATACCCTATGTACAACATGCGTACAACCAAGATTTATATTCATCCACTCAGAGTTCACCTTTTGAGACATGTTTTTGGCACCTACCAAAGGTTCCTTTGGAAATGATGTATAGGGGAGATGCCGATGTAAATGAAGAACGAACAGAGGATATATCCTGCAAGTTCATCCAGAGGATTCAACGTATACACCAGGCAGTCAGGGAAGGCTCAGCATGACAAGAACATGGTTGATCATCAGTTCCAGGTTGGTGACCGAGTATGGATTCACATCAACAAGGAGAGATTGAAGGGTGAAGGCAAGAAACTCAAGCCCATTCATTATGGACCCTTCACTATCTTGGAGAAAAGAGGTACTAATGCTTTTCGTCTAGATCTTCCACTTTATATGCATATTTACTCAATTGTGAATGTTGAGAACTTGAAATTTTTTGAGCCTCCCGTGATCATGAATCAAGATGAGGAAGTTTCAATACCATCAGTTGATGAGTTTTCACCTGAGTACTCAGAATAACTCAAAACTCACATAGGCAACTAAAAACGCTCAGAATGGCTCCAACAGATAGAGAAAAGGTAAAAATTCAAATTTCCCAAAACTCAGTGAAAATGACATGATCGTGAAGAGCATGTCGCAATATTTATAACAATGCAAACAATTTGTCAAACAGAGTTATGGTTTTAAAGATATTCATGGTCAAAGTTGTGGTCAATCAGGCCCAGTCAGTAGGGGACACATCATCATCCATATTGTTGATGTCAGCAGCTGACATGGAAGGGTGATATCATTGTATGAGATGTTGATGTCAACATTCCATGTGGTAGCACCAAAGGCTGTTACATGTCACTCGTCAATGGACTTTTCAGAGGTCCATATGGACCAATAGAAAAGTATCACGTGGCACCCCCAGACGACGCCACGTGGCACCACCTAGGGAGCGCCACGTGTCAGTACAATGACAGAGGAACCATTTTTGCATATAGATGGGATTATCAGTGGGTGACACATGGCACAATCATCAAGTGACTCGTGGCATCCACGGAATGCCCAATGTTGTCCCATGAACAAAATTAGTTTTAAAAAAAATGGTGGGTCCACCAAATCTAGCGGACCATACCAATTTTAAATAATCGTTGGCAGAAATTCTAGTGGATCACTAAAATTAGTGGAGGATGAAAATAATACAATATATATACATATACATACACACACACACACACACACACACACACACACACACACACACACACACACACACACATATATATATATAACCAACTACCAAAATGGAGTCTGGCGGGTTCGGCCCAGAACCTCCACCTAGTCCAACACTTTCATAACTCCGCCCTAACTAACGTGCCTACCAGTGTTGCTTGGTATATCCACCGGTTCTATTGTTTAAAAAGAGAAAATCCACTGAGATTCATGGGGGAGAGGTGCGACCATACTATACAACTGCAGGTATGGATTTCGAGACATGATTGTCATAATAGTAGGTGCAGAGGGCACGAAAACTGAGACATAATTCCTCTTGGGCCTGGGAGTGCTAGAGTTAGATCATAGCGTGGAGATGGAATTTTTGGGGTAATTTGGTGCCACAAATCCAATGGTGATGTCTGTTTTATGATTTGAGCATTATTTCTGTAGCTTGATTTCAGAATGAGGTATATTCATGTATTTGCCAAATTCCTTTGTTGAGTTAATGAAAGAGCCTACCCATTTGAGAGCAGGACCCGAAGATGTAGTCCACTAGGGACGAACTCCATTATCAAGTTTTTGTGTTAATATATGATGCTTATGTCACTTCATTTCTAAGTTTTCCCTTCTTTAATGGTGCACTTTAATTTATGTTCATTTAATAAAATTCTTTATAAGTCATGATGAAAAGATCCTAGATCACATGTTGTCCTTCTCATTTTTTAAGTTGTTCATAGTATCAACAATTATATTTGTCTTATACTTGTGCCAGTATGGAAGGTTCTCATTGACTTATTGGAAGGTCAACTCTTATCGAAAACAACAAATTACTCTAATAGTTTGACCTAGAGTAGCACCCTGGTTCTATTTTCATCATTAATAGGTTACCTTGCACTCAACAGATGACATTTCATCAATGGTCACTGACTGAGTGGTTTCCCTTGTATTTGACATCAAGAATATTGGTTGCGAAGCTTGATTATCTTCTTAATTCAGAGGTCTTGTTCCAGCTGTGTTTGGACCCCATTACCTAATGGGGGGGTGTGGGGGGTCTTTCCCCCTCACTTCTCTTGCTAGGAAGGTCTAATGGGGGAGACAAGAAATTTTGGAGCCACCGCTTGGTGGGGATTTTTGGGGCAGTGCCCCTAGAATGAAATTTTGGGAAAAGTTGTCTTGTAAAATATTGTAATTTCATAGTCAATTTGGATGGTTCATTATAAGGTTGTAGATCTGATGGTAGAAGTTATGTTAGGGATTTTTTCCCAAGAAGGAAACCCTCTTTTATGTATGAGGGAATTGTATTGTGGCTGTGTGAGTGAGTGAATATTATATTTTGAGAAGGGAGACTTTGAAAGAAAGAAGAGGAAGTTATAACATGTATGTTATAGGTTGTATCCCTTCATTTGTTGGATAATAATAAAGGAAGGACCTGGCGATTTTTCTGGTGGATGTAGCCCACTTTGGGTGAACCAGGTATATATGTGTCTCTATTGTATTGTGTATTTTATTTATTTTATGTTCTCATTTGTTTTGTTTTATTTCTCTGTAATCCTCTTTCTCTAACAACTAGTATCAGAGCGAAAGATAACTCACAAGAAAATAGGGTTCTTGGTTCGAGTGGGAGAAATGGCGGAAGATGGAAAGTTTAAGGTCGAGAAATATAACGAACAAAACTATTAGTTATGGAATATGTATATGGAATTTTATTTACATCAGAAGGATATTTATCTACCATTGGGAAGAAAAGAAAAACAGTCAATGAGTATGAAGGATGAAGAATGGGAGATTCTTGACAGAAAGGCACTGGGAATGATACGACCATGTCTGGCAGCATTGTCAGATTTCAATATTTTGAAAGAAAATACAACGAAGGATTTGATGAATGCATTGAATAAACTATATTAAAAACCATTGCCTTCTAACAAGGTATTTCTAATGAAGAAATTATTTAACATGAAGATGTCAAAAGATGGGTCTATTACCGATCATTTAAATGAATTCAATACGATTATTATCAGCTAACTTATGTAAAAGTGGAATTTTATGATGAGGTTAGGGATATTCTAATCTTGTGCTCATTTATAGAAATATGGAAAGGCTTGGTCATGGTTGTAAGTAACTTTATATCTAGTTCAAACAATCTAAAATTTGATGATGTTGTTGGTGTTATCCTTAGCGAGGAAATGTGATAAAAACATAGGTGAGACATCAAGTAATGCATTGACCGTGGAGAATAGGGGAAGAAAAAGGGAAAAAGGAAAGAGTCTAGGAAACCATGGGAAGACTAGGAAGGGAAGATCCAAATCCATATTAGGAAATATAGAGTGTTGGAATTGTGGGAAGAAAGGACATCTGTTGAAAGACTGCAAAGCTCCAAAGAAACAAAGAGATGGACATTAGGAGAAAAATCATAAAGCAAATGTAGTAGGTGATGTGTTACAAGATGCTTTGATTATTTCTTTAGATAATATTATTGAGTCTTGGGTAGTATATTTAGGGGCTTGATTTCATGCCACACCCGATAGGAAATATTTTCAAAATTATGTTCAAGGTGATTTTGGACAGGTTTATTTGAGTGACGATCAACCATGTCAAATTGTTGGAATGGGTAAGGTACAAATAAAGAAAAGAATGGAAACCAATGATTACTGAAAGAGGTTAGACATACACTAGATCTATGAATAAATCTAATTTCAACAGGACAATTGGCAAGTGAAGGTTGTATATCTACATTTATAGATAAGGCGTGGAAGGTCACGAAAGGATCACTAGTAATGGAAAAAGAGAGAAGGTAGGTACATTGTATTTATGTATTGGTAATACTAAATATTCTATATCTTTAGCTTCTATAGGAGTGGATACAACATTGTGGCATCATAGGCTTGGACACATGAGTGAGAAGGGGATGAAGATACTTCAAAAGAGGAATTTGTTACCAGATATTAAACAAGTTGATTTGGATTTCTGTGAACACTATGTTTATGGAAAACATAAGAGAGTCAGATTTCTCATGGTTGGAAAGGAAACAGAGAGTGAAAAGTTAGAACTTGTGCATACAAATGTATGGGGACCAACTTAGGTATCATCTCTTAGTGGATCTCATTATTATGTTAATTTTATTGATGATGGAACTAACAAAACTTGGGTTTCTTGCATTCGACAAAAATATGATGTTTTTGACACTTTTAAGAAATGGAAAGATTTGGTTGAGAATGAGACAGGAAAATGGTTGAAGTGTTTTAGATAAGATAATGGACATGAATAATTTAGCAAGGAGTTTGATAATTATTTTTCATACCTTGGGATTCGCAAAGAGAAGACAGTTCTAGCAACACCACAAGAAAATGGTGTGTCAGAAAGGGTGAAGAGGAAAATCATGGAATGTGCAAGGAGCACGAGATTGCATGTTGGGTTGCCCTTACCGTTTTGGGCAGATGTTGTAGATATTTTTGTTTACTTAATAAACATAGGGCCTTCAAGCTCCTTGTATGGTGGCATTTCAGAGGAGGCATGGATAGGTAAAAAGGTAAACTACACATTTATGAAGACTTTCAGTTGTGAATCATTTGTCCATGTTGATAAAGAAAATAGAATAAAGCTTCAAGTAAAATCCAAGAAGTGTACCTTTATTGGATACAATGTTAATGCTTTTGGTAATCTCTTATGGGATTATGAAAATTATAAAATAATTAGGAGTAGAGATGTGGTATTCAATGAAAAGTTCATGTATAGAGATCAATTGCAAGGGAAGAAATGGGAAACAGAAAACACAGAATACACAGTGCTTGATGAAATAAAAGAAAATGAAATTCCAAAGGTACCTGAAAATCAAAATGTACAAAAACATGAGCAACAAGTACCTCAAACTCTTGCAAGTGTTGTTAGAAGATCTACCAGGTTAAGTAGACCCCCTAAATGATACTCTCCTTCATTGTATTATTTATGGTTAACTGATTTTGGTGAACTAGAAAGTTATGAAGAGGCAATGCAGGTAGACACTAAAAAGAAGTGGGAGAAAGGCATGAAAGAGGAAATGGATTCCTTGGTAAATAACCAGACTTGGGACTTGGTTCAGTTGCCTACAAGAAAAATAACATTGCCGAATAAATGGGTTTAAAGGTTGAAGGAAGAATATGGAGGAAACAAGTGGTATAAGGTTAGACTTGTTGTAAAGGGGTTTGCACAAAAGAAAGGTATAGATTTTGATGAAATATTTTCTCATGTTGTTAAAATGACTTCAATTAAGACTATTTTAAGTCTTGTGGAAGTAGAAGATTTGCATCTTGAAAAATTAGATGTAAAAACAACTTTTTCTCCATGGATATTTGGAGGAAGAGATTTATATGCAGCAACCACATGGATATGACCTCAAAGGAAAGGATAATTTGGTATGCAGGTTGAAGAAGAGCTTGTACGGACTAAATAAATCTCCAAGGCAATGGTATTTAAAGTTTGACAAGTTTATGACAGAACAAGATTATAGTAGATGTCATTCTGATCATTATGTTTATTTTAAGAGGATAGAAAATTGAAGCTATATTATCTTTCTATTTTAGGTAGATGGCATGCTTGTTGTAGGGTATAACATGTAGGATATAAATGTGCTAAAAAATAAATTAGCTAATTCATTTGCGATGAAGGATTTGGGTGCTGCAAAGAAAATCCCTAGTATGAGAATAAAAAGAGACATGAAAAATCACAAATTGACATTGTCTTAGGGTGAGTACATAGAGAAGGTGTTGGAGAGGTTTACAATGCAGAATGAAAAACTAGTTATTACACCTTTTTCCAGTCATTTCAAATTAACCAAGGAAATGTGTCCCAAGACATATGTGCATATATAATACATGTCGAGGGTCCCTTATTCATTAGCAGTTGGAAACTTGATGTATACTATGGTGTGCACAAGACCAGATATTGCACATGTAGTGGGAGTTATGAGCAGGTATATGAACAATCCAGATAAAGAACATTGGGAGGCAATAAACTGGATTCTCAGGTATTTGAGAGGCACCACTACTCATGCATTATGTTTTGGAGGTTCAAACATCATTCTACATGGATATGTTGATTCAGATATGGCAGGTGATAAATATAGCAAGAGATGCATGACATGGTATGAATTTTTCTATAGGTGGAGTTGCAGTAAGTTGGATTTCGAAACTACAAAAGGTTGTTGCACTTTAAAAAATGGAAGCAAAGTATGTTGCTGCTATGGAGGCTAGTAAATAGATCATTTGGTTATAGATCTTTATGGAGAAATTGGGAAAGAAATAGGAGAATAAAAGGTTGTACCATGATATCCATAGTGCCATTCACCTTGCAAAGAACTCAACCTTCCATTCTATTACTAAGCATATACATCTCAAGTACTATTTCATATGATCCATTTTGGAAGATGGACAATTGAAGTTGGAAAATATACATACTATCAAGAATCCTGCAGATAGGTTAACAAAGGTAGTAACAAGGGAGAAATTGATTTCCTACTCAGTTTCAGTTGGTCTTCAAAAATGAAGGTGAAGATGATAATTTTATCAGGTTCAAGGTGGATCATAGTCCAACGGGTAAAACAACAATAATTTTTATTTTATCAGTCTCCAAGTGGGAGATTGTTGGTTGTGGAGCTTGATTATCTTCATGATTCATAGGTGTTTTTTCGACCACATTTGGTCCCCATTAATTGGAAGGGGGGTGGGGGTATTCCCACCCCCCACACTTCTTGGAGACCCCCCCCCCTGGCAGGGGTTCCCCCGAAGAGAAATTTTGGGAAACTTTCCTTGTAAAATATTGTAATTTTATAGTCAATATGGAATGTTCATGATAAGGTTGCAGATATAACAATAAGTTATGTTAGGGATTTTTTCCCTAGAAGGTAACCCTCTTTTATGTATGAGGGAATTGTATTGTGATTGTGTGAGTGAGTGGATATTTAATTATGAGAGAGGATATTGTGAGAGAAATAAAATGAAGTTACAGTGGGTATGTTGTAGGTTGTATCCCTTTATTTGTTGGATAATAATAAAGGAAGGACCTAGTAATTTCTCTGGTGGACATAGCCCACACTAGGTGAACAACATATATATTTTTCTCTATTGTGTTGTGTATATATTTTTTTTATTTATTTCCGCATTTATTTTATTTTATTGCTATGTGATCCTATTTTTCTAACAAAGACCTCTATTCACACTTTGGTAATTGTGTAGTACCTTGGATTCCATTTTCTTCATTGGTGAAATTTCTCACCTCTGTAAGTGGTTTTCCTTATTTATTATTGCTCAAAGGGTCTCTTCCATGTGCTATTACATTTGGTGCATGCGAGAGATGTACCTAGTGTTGTGTTGGTCCAATATTTCATTTAAGTCCTTCAAAATATTTGACCTTCTACTTTCTTCATGTTATATGATGGGGGATGCCTTAATGCCCTCCTTCTAGTGGATCTCTTCCCATCAAATCTAGCTCATTTTCTATGGGATCAAGATCCAGAGTGTTTATAGTACCTTGGGGCTTGTAGTTATCAGTGTCAGGTTCCTTCAATATTAATAGTAGGAATACCTCGGCTCTGTAGTAGCATCTCCCCTTTTATGTTGCTACCCGAGTTGCATTAGACAATACCACTCACCTACATGAAATTGGTACTTGTGGAGCATTAGTTTGTTCATATCATTGATTCCAATTATCCTCCTATTATTATGAAGCATAGATCCACCGTGTATCTATTTTTTGCTATGATCTCTTTTGACATGAATCCACTTTGTATCCATTTTTCATGGCCATGATCAATCCTTCTATATACTTCATGGATCTAAATTGTACTTGATTTCTTGGCCATGCTTTAATCACTGCTAAGCATGGGTATTCCCACCTTGGGAAGAGATATATCTCATACTTTATTTCTATTGTAGATACTATTCTAGTCCACTGTTTGGTAAAATTTTCCTCGACACACTACATAGATTCCTCTTGGATTTTATAATGTATTTCAGCCATAAAATTCCCTTCTAACCTTACACATTATGGAGCATTTGTTATAGCATATTTTTCAACTCCATATGCATAGATGTACTCATTGTCCCTAAACCCAAATTCATCTACAATTACAAACAAAAATTCCTCCTTGGATTCTTTAATAAACACTTTTTGGAAAGCCATGCATTGCTATTGATTTGACAACTAGTTTATACAACTTTATATATGCATGTTTCCCTTTAGAAACTTGCATATGCACTCACATTGCACCAAAAAAATAAAATATGTGAAAAATGCACCTTTTGGATGGAATTCATGGGTTTTTTGAGTTAATTACCTTCTATTCCCCATGCCTAACTACTCTAAACAACTTTTGATGGTATAAATTGTTGATGTTTTGTAGCTTTAGGAATGTATTCTCAATGGACTTAGTGTTGGGCATGCGAGAATATTCGTTGGAACCTCATTTCACTTTCGTTTCAGTGAAAACACCCTTGGAATGAAGTTGGGACTTCATGGGCTTGTTGATGGGCTTTTTGGGCTTGTGTTGGAGATGCATAGCTACATGAACGATTAAATTATTCTAATTTAATGTTGAGATAAGTATAGGGATTTTAACTCATCCTTAAGAGTTGTATATAAAGGAGTTAAGGTTATTGTGCAATTGATCTTGGAGAGGAGGATTTTTGGTGACCTCATTCCAACCATGGAGAGGGCTCACTAGGCCTCAGGTTTATTGTTTTATGTTTGTTTTGGGTAGGTTCTGTTGAGGAGAGCGCTTGGTCGAGAAAAGGAGAGAAAAAACTAGCTATAGGAGGTATGTTGGGCAATAGGTAGAGGCTCGACCAACTTAGGATATGCCAACCTCAACAAGAGGAGGGTTGTGACTAGGATCTAGGTGGCTCAACCTAGGAAGGAGAGGTTGCAACAGGTCTTGGGATAGGTGTTGAGTCCCTCTTTTGACATATATAATGCCCTATATTACCTTGTATCTAAGCCTTTTTTCTTATGATATGATCCTATACTTGAATATTTTCCTCCCACACACATACCTAATGACCGTGTTCATGTTCACAAGAGGTAATTGATGATTTAAAGCATGTTTTGTTTAACTTTCTTGAATTAATTCGATTAAAGTTCTCTATTTTGTATAGTCCTAATAGTTTGACTCATGAGCAGCCTATCCGGTACTTGTGTTATTACAATACTACCAGACATCGTGCAATCCAACACCAAAGCTATTCCGATACCCAATGGAGTTTTGCTCTGATACTATCTATTTCGTATCCATTCTTGTACTGTCTGCTCTATGTCCATTCTAGTACCAAACTCACGACTGTGTGTATTCTGGTACCAAAACCTTTGTTTCCAGAATGCACCAGTTGGACCAGTAGGGTGGTGAATATTTCAAGAAGTTAGTTGAACAGAATCTTCCAAATCAGTTTTCCAAAATACAAGAGACTCCATCGCTCATGCACTTCGTGTACTGAGGATGGAGTCGATTCCTAGAAATTCAATGTAAATATCAATTGTAAAATCTCTCAAACTATTTAATTATTATCTATAGATATTGATAATATCAACTTACCTTGTATAAGGAATGTTGTATAGATGATAGTGTGTGGATAATAGGGGATGTAATGAAGTATGCTATCAGAACCAGACGATACATATCATTTTTATGCATGAAATAAAGAACTGTTGATCCAATTTACCAGTCAAATTAATGCAAAAGATCTTTTATATCAATTCTTGAATGTGAGTGAAAATCTTTAGTCTATCACTTTCTTAAGAGGTTCCTTGTTGGTTCGGCAAGGGCCCACCGCCCCAACTAAGGTAAACCTCCTTGTATATGTTCTGTGTGTTCGTGTGAATATTTTACAGTAGTGTGTGTGTGTGTGATCAATCTTTAATTTATGTTCGAGTTTAGCATTGGGTAAATCATTTTTGGATTGATGTGAATAATCAGGTGCTAGATTGAATAGATATTTCATTCTCAAATGTTGGAGATGGCCATTTAATTATCTAAAGCCTGGTACTGATATCTTGAGTTTATGATTGCAATAGATTTAGTATATCAAGGAACCAGAAGACTTTATACCTCATCTTCATGCTCTGCAATGAAGTCTCTCAGTTATACTGAATATTCCTTGTGTTGGTTTGTTTGAGTTACATGAAGCTGGAGTTGGTTTTGATTTCAAGAGTGATTGGAGTTGATTGCTCTTTATTGTTTTGATTGCTATAGGAAACAAGCTTCTTAAGTTCATCTCTTTAATTCATGAGCCTAAAATGAACAGACTTGTTTCTTTAGGATAACATCTCTTTGATTGGTTGTTTGTTTAAGTTTCATTATCAGTTTTCTCTTCTAAGTTCAAAGATATTCGAAGTATTTAGAAATCTTAGAAACATAGTTTTTATGTTATTAATTATTTCCTATATGCAACAGACTTAGGTAAGTTACATGTTCTCGACACATATAGTGCAACAACTCTTTTGATTATGAATTCCAGATTGAAATTTAAATGAGTGTAAGATATATATTGAACATATTTGTACACCAACATTTTGGTGCCGTTGCCGGGGAGTTGTAAATGGTAATAGGTAGCATTTTGAGTTTTTGATTGGTTTGATGAAGTATTGGATATGATTTAAGGACAATCTGAGGGTGGAGAGAAGACGATAAGATGAGAGGTAAGAACCTGTGCATCCACTTTGGTGGGGTTTCTCCAAAGTCAGGTTTTTCTCCTACCTTTAATAATTAGGAATCTGTGTTTTTTTATTTATTTCATTTAAGTTTCTTTTATGAGTAGGTATAGGGATAATAAAGGTAGATTTATTGCTCCTAAAATTTTAGAAAATCTAGAAAAGAAAACAAAAAAGAAACCCCCCCCTTATACTAATTCATCAAAAATCCATGCAGGAAAAATTCTCAGAGGAGAGAGCTCAAAGGCAGCAATTACAACAACAAGAAAGGGAACTAAATCTAATGCCACTATTCAAATTGAAGACATAAGACAACAAGAAAGAGAGGAAGCACTGGTGACCCCATCCAAAGGAGAAATTGGAAAATAAGCAGAGGTAGTGATAGAAGAGGCTACATCTTCTATTGGGAAGCCACACAAAACCTTGGAACAACTAGAGATACCAAGTAACCCAGTGGTAGAACCATCACTCAGTGGAGAGACCTCACTTCCCCCCTATAGGTTGTTTGGAGACATGGCAGAAGAAGAGGGAAACATAGCTAATGAAACAGATATATTTGGATTCCCCATACCGGATATCGCTAAAGACGCTGCTATGAATAACATTCCATTATCTTCACTTCCTCATTTCCGAGGTATGTCGATCGAAGACCCTAAATCATTCCTTTTTGAATTTGACATATTGTGTAGGAGTTATAACTACACAGATAATGCTCAAAAATTAAAACTTTTCCCAACTACACTAAAATATTTGGCACTAAAGTGGTTCATGAGCTTAGGGGAACACACCATTTTCTCTTGGGATGGTATGAAGGAGACCTTCCTCCAGAAATACCAAGATTACTGTAGACCTAGGGATGCTAGGAATGATATATTCAAAATGCATCAATCTGAAGAAGAAAGCTTAGAAGACTACCTAGAAAGGTTCTGATACAATTACCAAAAGACTAAGCAATTTTCCTTAGACACAGCTACAGTTAGGACTGTCTCTCTAAAGGCTGTGAGGGATGATTGCATTGAAGTGTTAAACCTCATGAGTTCTAGGGACATGTACCAAAATCCGTTTACAGACATAACAGAGTATTGTAAAAGATACTCTCACAGTCAAGCTAAAACGAGGAAAATCATAAGGGACCCTACCAACAGAATTGTTAAACCCACATCTGGAGGTGTCACTAGGATTGAATTGGGAAATCTATTAGAAAATTTTTAAATAGATATCCTTAACACCATCAGTTCCCAACTAGATACCATGGAAATTAAAAGAAAACAAGAGGAAGAAAATGTTGCGTTAGCAATTTTCTGTCATCAGTGTAGGATGAAACACCCTGAAAAGGAATTCCCCCTTAATGTTATTGAAATATGTGGTCTCTGTACAAAGGACCATCCTACTAACAAATTCCCTTCTCAACCTGGACTCAAGGCCATGTTCAAGGGAGGAGGAGAACCTGAAACATCCTAACCCCTAGGAGACCATGGAGACAACAAAACCCTAGCATGTTTGTAGACCCAACTACACAATACCCCCAACAGCAATGGCTACCCCCCATGTCTTACCCTCAGTGGTAGACACAATCCCAACCTTGGAAACAAGGGTGGAGAGGACCTGTATATGGGAATGTTCCCTTCCAACCAACAAATTTCCCACCTATCCACAATACCCTTCGAATATTTCATAGTTGCTCCCAGGATTTAACCCCCCTGCTCCTCTTCCACCCCCACAAGTACAACAACAACTCGCACTACCCATGAATCCAAATATGTAGCAACCAGTGCAAGTTGGACCCATCCAAAACCCTCCTCGGCCTACCCCTATTCCTGCACAACCTATCCCTAACCCAAATAATAGGCCGACACAACCTATACAAAACATTGAAGTACAAACCTTCCCTATTTATGTAATAACGCCAGATCCATTTAATGGAATTGAATTAAGATCAGGAAGGGTTGTAAACAAAACAAATCCCACTATGGTCATCCAAGAAGAAAAAGTACATAATCACACAAATCAAGAAGAACAAATAGATGTCCAAATAGTTCAAAGAGAAGAATAGATGACTAACCCATTGAATGAAGAATGAAACACTCTATTACAACAAGAAATTCCTTCTCCCAACTCCCTTGTAGTAGAAACACCTCACAAAATGAATCCTCCTTACCTAGAAAGGCTTCTCGTAAAGAAAACTGGGGAACCTCTAGAACATAATCTAGAGACTAAACTCCAGAACATATGTGTAAAGATCCCACTACTACAGGACATTAAAGACATACCTATCTATGCTAAAATTGTAAGGGACCTTTGCATTAAAAAACCAGGGAGAAAGAGGAAGGAACCTCCTATCATATGGGTGGTAGGGCAGTTATCAGAGTTTATAACATAAATTCCATCTAAGTATAGTGATCCAGGGAACCCAGTGGTAACCATAGAAATCAATGGTGTTGCCTTACCTAACACATTGATTGATCTAGGGGTAGAAATAAATGTGATGTTAGTAAACACTATGAAAACACTGCAACTAGATCACCTGAGCCCAACACAAACTCTGTTGGAGCTTGTAGAAAAATCCATCATCACCCCAGCAGGTAGTTTAGATGACATAACAATTACATTGGACTCTTGGGAATACCCTGTGGATTTCTTAGTAATTCATCCCAAATCCCCCAAACCAGAACATCCAGTTGTACTCGACCGACCTTCGTTGGCCACTGCCGATGCATTCATTAGTTGTCAATCTAGACGAATGACAATCTCCAATGGCACTCAAAGTCAAAAACATATCCTTTTTCCCCCCACCCAACCAGCCATTGAAGTTCCTCTCTAGTTGGAGAATCCCTATGGGGAGGAGGACTACACTCGGCCCTTGTTGACACTTGAACAAGTGAAATGAGTAAAAGAGAAAACTAAAGAACAAATCTTGAGTCTATTCTTGGCTGACTCAACATGCATCGATTATCCTCAATCTTTCCCTAACTACACATACATATTTAGCCCTGAATTTCAAGAAATTTGGCATCTTCCCATTGCTACAACAACCACTGTTTCAAAAATAGAGAAGCGGAAAGAATCAGTTGTTCAAGATGTTGAAATCCATCCTAGAAAGTCCTTATATATCAATGCTAGCCTAGAAACAGATCAACAACAAAAGTTGATACAAATGATTCAAGGGAAATATGATGCTTTTGCATGGGATTACTCTGACATGAAAGGGATCCACTAATTTACACTAATGATCGGATCAGACCTTCAAGCAGCCTCAAAGAAGAATGATTCCATCCTTGAAAGATATAGTAAAAGAAGAACTCCAAAAACTCCTACAAGCCAATTTCATTTACCCTATATCAGATAGCAAGTGGGTCTCCCCATTAGTTATTGTACCAAAGAAAAATGGGAAATGGAGGATTTGTGTGGACTTTCAAGAATTAAACAAGGCCACCTATAGGGACTACTTCCCTTTGCCTTTCATAGATCAGGTCTTAGACACTTTTTTTGGGAATAGGTATTTTTCTTTCTTGGATGGGTTTAGTGGTTACAACCAAATACAAATTTCACGAGAATATCAGGATAAGACCACATTCACCTGTCCTTGGGGAACCTATGCCTATAGGGTTCTCCCCTTTGGGTTATGTAATGCCCTTGCTACCTTTCAAAGGGTTTTCTTGGCTATTTTCTCCGATTTAACCAATTATTGTGTGGAAGTCTACATGGATGATTTCGTGGTATATGGGGATGATTTCCAATAGACATTGGATAATTTGGAGAAGTTACTGGTTAGGTGTAAAGATACCAATCTCTCACTCAGTCATGAAAAATCTAGAATGCTTCTCACTGAAGGAATTGTTCTAGGTCACCACATCTCCAGTATAGGAATAAGAGTGGACCCTGCCAAGATTGACATTATTTCCCAAATAAAGATCCCTAGATCACAAAAGGAGATCAAAAGTTTCTTAGGGCATGATGGCTACTATAGGAGGTTTATTCAAAATTTTACAAACCTAGCTGCCCCCCTTTTCAAACTACTAAAAAAAGATGATGAATTCTATTGGAATGAGCAATGCCAAATCTCCTTTGAAATATTAAAAACAAAACTTTCAAGTGCCCCTGCTTTGAGAGGTCCAAACTAATCTCTTCCTCTCCATATTTGCACAGATGCCTCAGATATCGCTTTGGGAGATGTATTAGAACAAAGGGAAGGGAAGATTCCTTATGCTATATACTTTGTTAGCAAGAACCTCTCACCTACTGAAGAAAACTATATTGTCACAGAAAAAGAATTTTTATCAGTAGTACATGCCATCAACAAGTTTAGACACTATATAACAGGATACGAAGGTTTTGTGCACACTGACCACTCAACTGTCAGATTTCTAATGAACAAACCTGTTACAAATGCTAGAGTGACTAGATGACTGTCATTACTACAAGAATTTAATATCACTATCATAGATAGGCCTGGAAGAGATAATTTGGTTGCTGATTTCTTATCTAGACTTAGTCATACATGTGGCAGTACTCCAGTAGATGATGATTTTCCAAATGAGAATTTATTTGACATTTCTACTTACACCCCTTGGTATGCAGACGTATCCAACTATCTGGTAACTCGAAAGCTTCCTCAAAGTATGACATCCAGAGAAAAACAAAGAATTATTCAGCTAAGTGCCAATTGTATGTGGCATGAGGATATCCTATACTGAACTGAACCTGATTTGGTAATCAGAAGATGTGTTCGAAAAGATGAAATGCAGGATATCTTCAGAGCTTGCCATGATGGCCCATGTGGAGGCCATTTTTCTGACAAAATGGCAGCTTACAACATTCTAGATTCTGGCTATTATTGGCCAACCATCTTCAAGGATGCAAATAAATACATGGGCAACTATGATGATTGCCAAATAATGGGAAAACATATAGCAACCAATGAAATGCCACTCCAAGCCCAAGTAGTGATCGAACCCTTTGAAAAATGGGCCTTAGATTTTGTAGGACCTATCAATCCCATGTCCCGCAAAATAAAGTACATATTATTTTTCACAGACTATGTGACAAAATGGGTAGAAGGCAAGGCTTTGTATTCATCCAATGAACAATCTGTTGTAGAATTTCTATTTGAGAAAATTTTCACTCGTTTCGGGGTACCTCGGGAAATAGTCACAGAACAAGGGACACAATTCACCTCAAATTTGGTCAAGTCTCTTACTGAACAATACAAGATCAAACACATAAAGTCTTCGCCCTATCACCCCCAAGCCAATGGCCAAGTGGAATTGACCAACAAACTGATAGAGGCCATCCTCACTAAGACTATTCAGCTACATCACAAAGACTGGGCTGATAGGTTGCCTAAGGATTTGTGGGACTATAGGACAACTTGGAGAAATACAACAGGCCATACACCTTATGATTTGGTGTATGGGAAACAAGTACTACTGCCCACAGAGTTTCAGGTAAAAACCTTCAGAACTGCCATGCAATTAGGGATGGACCTGAATGAAGCTCAAAAATAGAGGCTATTACAATTAAATGATCTTGATGAGATAAGACAAGATGCTCTACAAAGAACCACCCTGATACAAGAGCAAAGGACCAAATGGATAGGTGATTGGGTCCTCCTATATGATAGCAGATTCAAAAATTTTAAAGGTAAATTGTCTACTAGATGGATGGGACCCTATGAGGTTGATACAGTTTATGATAATGGTTGAGTAAGGATAAAGACCATTGATGAAAATCAAACTTCCTTTGTTGTAAATGGGCATCGATTGAAGGTTTATCATAAGCCTTTGTCAAAAGAAGATTTCGTCAAAAATGTTCTTCAGAGTTCCAAAATGCAATTGGTAAGCAAGAGGGTTTATTTTCCTGCTGACCTACCACAGTAAGCTCAAATTCATAAATTCATTTTCTGTACATAGGTGTGTCATTAGATAAAGTCTCTCTTTTATTTTTCTAATATAACTAACAAAAATAAAACAAAAGTTGGTTGTGTTCCCTTGTAGACAAACGAATAAGGAGGGAATCTACCAGATGGAGTCTTCTTTAAGTTTTTTAGAATCTTTAAAATTGAAAACACCGGCAAGAAGGAACTGGCACGGGCTCAATAAAAATCCACGGGACAGTATAAAGAGTTTCCTTCAAGTTTTTCAGTCTCTTTAAAATTGAAAACACCTGTGAGAAGGAACTGACCCAGGCTCGATAAAAATCCACGAGACTGTATAGAAAATTTCCTTTAATTTTTTCAAGCTCCATAAAATTGAAAATACTAGTGAGCATTAACTAATATGGGCTCGATACAAATCCACAGAAAAGTAGTAGTTAGGATTATTATTGTTATTTTTGTAATAAAGAGGAAATGCCAGCAGAAGCTGTGATCACCTTGGTTACAAAAGAAAAAGGGTTATGTCATCTCAGTAATTGGTCATTTCAGAATACCCTCCTATTACAGTTCTCTCTTACATTATTCCTCTACAAACTTTTCATAACTACATGGTTTTTCAATCGAATCTGATCACAGAACACTAGCTATTTCTACAATTCACTTCCACTAGAATCTATGTCAAATATATTTCAAGCACCAAAAAACAATGTTCATCTCTATGCTTATCTGACACCAATGATCACCTCTATGTTTATTCGGTACCGGATCCTATCCGGTATTAAAGAAGGGACCCTGGGCTATTTCAGTACTAATTATGAACTCTGCAAATAGGTGATCTCGTACTAGTTCCAATGCTGCACACAGGTGATCTGGTACTTAGATAATCCAATATTGGTAAGGATATGACTGGTAACTCTAATCATATATCCAAGTTGTTGTTTAATTATTAGTGCAAGGACATACAGATTCAACATTTTTTTCGTTTTATTTAAAGGAGTTAGACTAAATATCCATTTAAAACATCTGGTTTCTCTCGGATCATGACATACCCTTTCTTTCACAAGCCTTTGTAAAATCCTTGACCACATTTATGTAAGGAGAAGATGTCCCTATCTCCCGAAATATTAAGAGTGAAAAGTCATGATGTCTCTTACCAGATCAAACTCATACTCCCTCTATCTATCTGGTAAATAAATCACATAAAATTATGATACACTAACGCACTATATGAAATGAAACGAACGACATCTCTAAGCATATTGAATAACAATCCCAGTTGATTCTACACTCACGAGTCCCGATCATAATGACCACACCTTTCCGTGAATATTGTCCCACACCAAGTTTCCCACGAGTCTATAATCCATTAGTGGATCCGACCTGCCTCACCATATCATTATGATTACCGATGTGACCATTGTAATCTACACTTCTATCTATAAATGCTCCTTTGGATGGCTCTGCCATCTAGATGAACGTTATTTACCAATGTTGTCACACCATCTACAGACATCCCATGCCTTCGTATTGTAAATTCTAACCTTGTAAAATATCTATTGCAAACTGATATTCAGAAAAGAACAAAAAAGATACAATGGCAAATGCAAACATTACACAGAGATTTTTCACCTGGAAACCCAAACCGGGAAAACCAACATATATTATATTCATACATTGTGTTACATTGTTTACAATACAATATACATATAGGATCTAGCGGAATCCAAAACCCTAACCCAATGACTTGGATTAGTCCAAAACCCTAATTCCTTAACCAGAAATAGAAAACCATCGGAAAACAACCATGTGCCGAAAAACCACCTAAATATCATGTGGTCCCGGAAATATGTCATCCCGGTAATATGTCGTCCCAGAAATATGTCGTCCGGTGCGAAAAAAAAATTTCGGGGGCGCTGCCCCCAAACCCCTGCGCGGGGGGCTCCGCCCCCCTACACACCCGACGCAGACGCTCAGACACTACTACTCGTGCAAAGAATATAACACATACCCAACATTCTCCCACTTGTTGTTTTCTTTGCACATAGGGGGTT
>SNQJ01S0020857.1:31304-54513 GCA_010110895.2 Picea sitchensis
TAACTATTCTCATTTCATATGCAGTCAATGTTCCTAGAAGTTGATCAAACTCCAAGGTTTTTAGATCATTAAGCTCTTCTATAGTAGAGACCTTCGGGTTGAACCTATCTGGTAGAGATCTCAAAATTTTCTAAACTAAAGAAGGTTCCTCATTTTTTTCACCAAGTGCTTTCATTGCATTTACCAGTTCTTTAACTCTCAGAAAGTATTTTCCAACAGTTTCATCTTCTTTCATCTTCAACTGTTAAAACTGTACTCTGTAGGTTTGAAGCTTGGTGTCCTTTACCTTCTCATTACCTTCATAACTATTAATGAGTTTGTCCCACATTTGTTTGGCAGTTCCTAGGTGCATAACTTTTACAAATTTTGCTTCTGCAAACCCACTCAAGATAACATTCATAGCCTTAGCGTTGAAGCTAAATTCTAGCTTGTCTTCCTTATTAGCTAGTACAACTGGCTTTACATAACCAGTATCTACCACATCCCAGACATCTGCACCTAAAGCCATTATGTAGGTTCTCATTCTAACTTTCCAGAACGCAAAGTTTGTTCCATTGAATAGAGGGGCCTTATTGGTTGAATTTACTTCATGGCTTGACATGTTTAAGCTCTAGGATCTACCCTTAGATAAAAGGGGTCGGCTCTGATACCAATTGTTGGACAACTGAGAGGCAGGGGGGGGGGTGAATTAGTTGTTATCATGCTTATTTTAAATTCTTTGCAGAGCACTTAATGACAATCACAATAATGCAGGGAGGTAAGCAATAGAACATTCAACATCAGTCACACATATGAAATATACAGAGACATATATTTCCTGAGGAAACCCATAAAGGGTAAAAACCTCTTCTTCTTAGTATGATAAGTAATCTTTACATTCTATACATTATCATACATATGATCTCCAACTCATTGTGAGGCTACAACCTCTGTTTTACAAGATGCAACTTGTTGAGAGCACCAACTCTCTATTTTCTCTAGCACCTACTAGAAAGAAGCACCAACTCCCTGGTTTCTCTAGCACCAACTCCCTAGTTTCTCTAGCACCCACTAGAAGGAAGCACCAACTCCCTAGTTTCTCTAGCACCCACTAGAACGAAGCAACAACTCCCTAAGTGTTCCAGCACCAACTGGATGGAAGCACCAACTTCTAGTCACACATGCACCAACCTTTTGGCATTTCGGCATTTCGACATTCCGACATTTTGGCATTCCTGCGGTGAAGTGTTTCGACACTCCAACTCCTAGTATCCGAAACCTACACCAAAAGGTGTTTTTCGCATTTCGACATTTTTGCATTCCGACATTTCGACATTCCAGTGGTGAATTTTTTCGACCCTCCAACTCCCAGTATCCGAAACCTACACCAAAAGGTGTTTTTCACATTTCGGCATTTCTGCATTTCGGCATTCCGACATTCCTATGGTGAAGTGTTTCAACACTCCAACTCCCGGTATCTGAAACCTACACCAAAAGGGGTTTTTCACATTTCTTCATTTCTGCATTTCGACATTCCAACATTTTGACATTCCTGTGGTGAAGTGTTTTGACACTCCAACTCCCGGTATTCGAAACCTACACCAAAAGGTGTTTTTCACATTTCGACATTTTTGCAGTTCGGCATTCCGACATTCCTGTGATGAAGAGTCTCGACTCTTGACTCCTCCAACTCCCGGTATCCGAAACTCTGGTTGATGTGCCTGTTTTGGGATTTTGGCGTTTCACATTTTGCAACTTCGGGACTCCTGTGATGAAGAGTCTTGACTCTTGACTCCTCCAATTCCCGGTATTCGAAAGTCCGGTTGATGTGCCTGTTTTGGGATTTTCAGCGTTTTGCATTTCGACACTTTGGGACTCCTATGATGAAGAGTCTCGACTCTTGACTCCTCCAACTCCCAGTATCTGAAACTCCGGTTGATGTGCATGTTTTAGGATTTTGGCGTTTTGCATTCCGCAACTTCGGGACTCCTGTGAAGAAGAGTCTTGAATCTTGACTCCTCCAGCTCCCGGTATTCGAAACTCTGAAATGGAGTCTTTGTTTCTGATACCCGAAATGGAATTTAGCTTCTGATCTTGCCATGTGATCATCGCTGTTGATCTTTCTTGCCTGCCTGTTTTCCATTGTTGTCTCCCAACTGTAAACCTGCCAACGTCGCTAACTTGACTCCTGGAGTTTACGCTTCTGAATGGGATCCAACGATCACTTGTTGAACTTGCCATTGCCATGCCATTATCCCTGCGCTACTAGTCGTGATTTTTTCCATCAATGACAAACACGCATACTTTGCACTCTGTGTGCACCTCTGCACTATCTCTTCTGGTCTTCACGAGCTTTCTCTACTGCATCTTCCCAAAATACTTCTGGTGCCTGCATGGCACATTATACCTGTACTCAAGCCATCATCGCTGCTGTACTTGCCATCAATGACAAGCATACGCTGCCATTAAAACATGCCAAGAATAACATCCCCCCTTAAGAGAAACTTGGGATATGATTGAAGGATTTATAAAGGTGATGCAATAGGAGAAGGAAGGATGAATCAAATCATGTCGCCCCTTAATGAAAACTTCCTGAAATGCGAACACCGTTCGAAGTTTTGGAAAAATTCACTTCTATAAGAGACTTTGTGAAAAAGTTTGCAACTTGATCATCTATAGAGCAAAAGAGCACTTTGAGAATGCAATATTGAACAAGATTTTTGATGAAGTGCATGTGTAGCTTAATGTGTTTACTACATTGATGTTGAAATGGATCTTTGGCAAACTTGATGGCACTCTGATTGTTACACCAGAGGATGGTTATATGTTGTTGCTGGAATCTAAACTTTGAAAGGATTTGTCAAAGCCACAAGGCTTCTTGAATTGCATTAATTATTGTTTGATACTCTACTTCTGTTGAAGAAAGAGAAATATCTTGTTGTTTCTTACAAGTCCAAGGGCCAGGTCTAAAAATAAGACTGAAAACATATCCTATAGTAAACTTTCGATCATCAGGGTTTCTAGCCCAATTGAAATCAGTGAAACCAACCAAAAAAGGATTCCTCCTTGAACTATAATGTATCCCGATATGAATTGTACCCCATATATACTAAAGTATCCTTTTTGCTGCTTTCCAATGGTTCTCACGGGGTGTTTTCATATATCGAGAAACAAGACTAAAATCAAATAAAATATTAGGACGAGTATAAGTCAAATATAAGAGGCTACCAACTAATTGTCAGTACAAAGTGACATATACTTTGGGTGTAGTACATGTGGCAACAAGTTTGAATTTAGACTGAAAGGGAGACATGACTAGTTTATAATCTTCCATAGGTAATTGATGAAAAAGGTCACAAGCACACTTAGATTGGGAAAGGGAAATTCCTTCCTTGGTTTGCAATATTTGGCAGCGAAGGAAATAATGAAAATAACCAAAGTCTATCATTTCAAATTTCTTCTTAAGGTTGGATTTCACATGGTTTAAAAGTTTAGGGTTACTACTAGTGAGGATAAGGTCATCAATATAAAGAACATGTATTATGAGATGGTTTCCTACTTCCTTTGTATAGACATTAGGGTTATAATGACTTCTATAAAATCCAGTGTCAAGAAGAAAGTTATCCATTTTAACATACCAAGCTCGAGGATCTTTATTAATACCATAGCGATATTTCTTAAGGTGGACAACAAGGTTGGAGTCATTTTGAACATATCTAGGAGGTTGTTCCATGTAAGTTTGTTCTTTAAAATTCCCATGCAAGATGGAATATTTAACAACCATCTGATGGACCTCCCATTTATGTCAATAAACTTGAGATAAAACAAGGTGGATGTAATTCATTTTGGATATGGGGAAAATGTTTCATTGTAGTCAAGTCCTTCAACTTGAGAAAATCCTTTGACAACTAATCGAACCCTATGTCTTTCAACACTTCCATATGATACATACTTAGTTCTATACAACCATTTGCATCCGACAATTTTCTTCCTTTTGGAAGAGGTACAAGATCCCAAGTATCATTCACAATTAAGGAAGACTATTCTTCATTCATTATTACATCCCAATTTGGATGGCCATAAGCTCCTGCAAATGTTTTTGGATCACGAATCTATGAAACTTGAGCCAAAAGAGAGGAGGCTTAATAGAACTATGAACATATAAGATTTTGATTTGTAGGATCACCAACAACATCATTAGTTGCTTCTCATGTTGTATGGACCCATATGGGAAGTTGTGGTGTTATTGTAGGTTCATTTTCAATGGACCCAACTCGAGGAAGGTGAGTAGGTGGAGATGGATTTTCATCTACATTGTCATCATCTGAAGAATAAACTAGAATATGATCACTAACATAAAATTTGGGGAAGAGAAGATGACATTGTGCCAAATATGGCTTGGAGGCCGAAGATGGCACAAATGTTGAATTAGGCTCATAAGATGAGAGATTTTCATCAAAATTAACATCTCTCCTAATAATAATTTCATTCGAATGAGATTGAAGAAGTTCATAACCTTTTACATCTTCATAATATCCAAAAAAAAAATGCACTTCTCACTTTTAGGCTATAATATTTCCTTTTCTCATCAAGAATGTGAACCCATGTTGCACTACAAAACAAATGAAAGAGGCTTACATTTGGTTTAGTTTTACTCCATGCTTCTTTTGGTGTTACATTTTTTAAAGCCTTTGTGTGAGTACAATTTACTATGTAATAAGCACAATTAATGGTTTCTGCCCAAAATGAAGACTTGATCCCTTAGATTAGATCATATAATTTTCCATTGCCTTTAATGTGTGATTCTTTCTCTCAACAACACCATTTTTCTATGGTGTATATGGAACAATGTGTTGCATTTGAATTCCTTGTGCAGTGCAATAAGTTGTAAATTTGTTGTTAACATATTTGCCTCAATTATCCATTCTTAACATATATAGTTCATGTCTAGATTATTTTTCTACAAGGGCCTTGTAGGACAAAAACACATGGCAAAATTCACTCTTAAGTTTTAATAAATAATACCAAGTGTGTTTGGAGAAGTCATCAATGAAATTTAAGGAGTACTTGCATTGAGATAAAGTAGGAGAAGGAAGCAGGCCACACAAATCACTATGAACACTGTAAGGGTGTTGAGGCATGCCAAGAGGCATGATTTTTAACACTATCCCAATGATGTTTTCCAAGAACACGATAAACATAAACACCATCTTTGCAAGAAACGAGAGGAATACTAGTCACCATATTGTGATTACATAACTATTACAATGAATGGTAATTTAGATGACCAAATCGCTCATTCCAAAGTTTTCTCAAGTCATCGCTATGAGCAATAAAAACTAATGGAAAAGATGATGTCCCAAAGCTGTCAAATCTATACAACCCGATACTATCATCAACAATTGTAGTTGCTAGGACATGCTTAGGATCTTTTAAATCCTTGATTACAACTTGGTAAGGTAAAAACTGTATTGTTTTAACCTCACTTGAATGAGTGATTTGATATACTAATAGAAGGTTACAGGAGAGACTTGGAACACATATCACATCATTAAAATGAAAATGATATAATTAAACTATTCCAGACCCTGCAACACTAAGAGATCTATCATCAACAACAAGTATTTTTTTAGTGTTACATTCATGAAGAGTAAAAAAATGGCTTTATCCTTAGCCACATGATAAGATTCTCTAGAATCAATAAGCCACTCCTCAAAAGAAGAAGTACACGTTGCATTAAAGGAAAAAATAGAGGTATAAAGTGCATGCATGATGAGAAGAAGGGTTAGAAGAAGAAGAATGAAGATTGATGTTGTGACTCTTCGTTGTTACTTCTAAGGCCTCCATATTTTTAAAATATTTAGACTCTAGATGACCATATTGTCTACAAAAATTGTAATGTCTCTTAGTCTTCTTACTTTTTTTTATTTTTATTTTTGTCCTTTGTCACCATTAGGATTAGAAGCTGGCGGAAAGGGTTTGGGACCCTTGTTTTGTTTATGTTTCTTCTTTGGATGCTTGTATTTGTCCTTCTATTGGGACACTGAGGATTTGTTAGATGTACCTACTGTGTTGATCACTTCAAGATGCAAGAGCTTATCTTGCTCTCTAATTAAAGAACCAAAAAAAGATTCAAGAGAGGGTGTTTTGTAAGTAGACCCTAAATCTTCTCTGGTGGAGTGAAAAGTAGATACAAAAACAATATGCACTACTAAATTTCGCAAGAATAACAAATATACATTGGTCATCCTTCATTTCTATTTTATAGTCTACAAGGAAAAGTTCGAGTGTTTTGAACTTAGATAGATAATCTTTAATATAAGAGAAATTATTTGAATTGAAAGAAATTAATTGGTTTTCAAGCCAATGGGCTTGAATCTTAGTGTGTTTACGAAATACAACTTCCAACTTTTCCCAATCTTCATCTGGGTCATCAATTCTTTGAAGGTGAAACCGTAAATCACTAGAGATGGACATTCTAATTAATCCACTTGCTTCATCATTTTTATTATCCTATTTGGCATTCTTTGTGGCATCCGTGGGTGATTTTTATTTTCCTAAGGTAATCTAATAAATCCCTTTACTTCGTAGTGCATCCTCCATATGGGATTTCCATGAGAAGTAGTTTGCACTGGTAAGAAAAAGATCACTTGGACTAGCCATATTAAAATATGAAGGTAATATGGCTTCAAAAGAAGAAACTAACTATATAGATGGAAAGCTCTAAAAAAAATAAGCAGTTTAAAAAAAACAACACTGCAAATGGAATTCAAATGTTAATGTTATGCCCTTTTAAAGAAAGGTATAAAAGACAATCAAGGTGATATGCGGTACATAGACGTTGAACCACATGGTGATGGATGCAAATGATGTTTTTAAGTAAAAAAAAATCCCTTCCTTCTCTAACTTTACTTATAAACTCACTTTTACAAATAATTTACTTATGAAGTGACCCATTTTATAAAACAAGTGAGAATCACTTTTACAACGAATTACTTTATAAATTAAAGTTGCATGCAAGAAGTAATTTAGAAAAAGAACATTAAATTTATTTTATAGTGATTCATTTTTATAATTGAAGTAAAATGCACTTTACAATAAAGATATGTGATCACTTAGTGTTACATGATTTAAATTTTTTTTTTTCAATGAAAATGACGACTTGAACTCAAGACCACTTATTTAATAATGCAACTTTCAATCAAATGTGATAATGAAAAATATATAATAAATGTTACAAAGGAGGGGTTGTTTTATTTGTTTTGTTTTGTTTGTTTAATATTTTCCTCGAAATGTGTGATTACCTCGAAAACCCTTGTTTTTACTTGCAAAAAATTTCAACACAACTGCACACAAATACAAGAAAAATTTCGAAGATTTTTTTTTCGAAACTTTATAATAGTGGGGTTAGATCTTGGTTAGATTTCCTAGAAAATGAAGTTTTCTCTCTATTTCTGATTTGTTGATATCGCAAAGAGAATACACAAAAAATAAAACACTTTCCACTTTGTTTTTGATTTGTTGAGATTGCAAAAAGTGCACAAAAAAAGAGCATATGTAGACCAGAAAGAGTAACAAACCAGAAATATAAAAAAATAAATTGAAATATTAACACAATGTATTTTTATTTTAAAACACGTAATGAATTTTTATATCTGTGGATCTAACAAGAAAGGTCATATTTGGAGCCAACAAAAACCTTTTCGAGTAAAATGAAAAAGTGTTTCCAATTGAAAGTAGAGCTTCAAATATAATGGAATAGCTCACTTAGCCTAGAAATGCATATAAATAGTAGATGTTAGAAATACTTTGATGCATGTGGTGGCATAGGTTGAGCATCTCAATCAACAATGAGAATGGGTCTTTATACGTGCTCTGATACTATGTTCGAAAGAACAAGTTATTTCCATACAAATTGAACACCTTAGGAAACCACTCACACAACCAGATAAAATATTAGTACACTTGTGTTTTACATGGTTAAAATCCTCAAATGGGAAAACGATCCATGACCCCAACCAACACAACCACTTGAGGCAATCTATTAATGCAAAATAAAAAGATTATACATAAGAGTTTCTCAGAATCAATCTTCAGAAAATGACTCTCTTGTTGAAATTGTGTCGTCATTGATGTCAAAGAATGTCATTGATATCACTGGAAGGGGGAGAATGACTACTGTCAATGACAGGGGATGCTATGGATGCGTGAATAGTGAAGTAAGAAGTGTGTGGAAGAAGAAGTGCAAAGAGTAGAGGCTCTAAGGCTTGAAAGAGAATGGAAGAAAATAAGATTTGAATGTCAAAGGGTGGCAGGGTGGATATGGGAAGAGGATTGAAGTCCTCATTTTAATTTGGTGCTTACATTGAAGGTTGGTTCCTTATTTATCATCAAGTGCATGCTTGCAATGTAGGTTGGTGCTTGCAATTCTACAAGTTGGTGCTTGTAGCAAGGATTGGAGTCCTTGGTAGATTGGTGTCTGGAATTAGCCAATGGGTGCTTGTTATGACAGGTTTGTGCCTGTAGTATTGTAAGTTGGTGCTTACAATAGATATGGGTGTCCCTCATAGGTTGGAGCTTGATATTGTAATAATTGAATTATAAAAGAAATATTTTTGTGGATTTTCTCCCTATTAAGGGTTTCCATGTTACATCTTGTGTATTGTGTTTATCTTATGATGGTTAATGTGTTTTTATATTTATGGTTAATGTTGCATACTAATCTACAATGTTAATAATTGGGATTAAGTAAAAACATCTATTATATACTGATTCACCCCCCCCTCCCCGCTCAGTATATTTTTGTGTTCCAACAATTGGTTTCAAAGCCGTTTCCTTTAGGAACAGTCTTACCAATGGAAGGTGATCCCCAATAGAACACATGGATTGGATGCCAACACATTCATTTGATGGAATAAAATATATAATATGGAGTATAATAATGGAGAAATATTTAAATGCGCTAGGGTATGGTGCTTGACAATCAATTTTCACTGGTTACAATCCCTCAAAAACTCCACAAATAGATGCAGTTGAAAACAATACCAAGTCTTTTAAGTGGCTTAAAGAATTCTAAAAGGGAGAAAGTGGGACAATGCACATAAACCAAAGAGCTTTGGGCGACAAGCTACAAGACCTCTACTCAAAGCAAGTAGCCTTAGAAAGGTTATAACTAGATCGAGACAAAAGAATAGAAATGAGTGACAACTTAGATAATGAATCATATGTTGAGGAAGCTAATACAACCATGAAGCCCAAAGGAGGATCAAGGAAATACAAAGATATGCCTCTGTTTAAATGTTTTATTTATGGAGAAATAGGACATATTGTTGCTGAATGTCATTATGAAAAAAATAGAAACAAACAAAAGTAGAATCGATACTCCAATAAGGACATCAATTCTTCTAATAATAGTGAAAATGAAACATAAGAGACTCTCTCCAAAATCCTTGAAACACAGACTGATAAAAACATAGATTCAATAGAAGAAAACAATCATGAGATTGAGGTTGAAGTGAACCTTGAAGTAGAACTCATTTGTGCTTTAGAAGAAATAGACAGACTCAAAGAAAAGAATGGAAAGTTGAAAGGTGAATTGATGAAGTATAAAGATGATACAAATGAGCATAGAGGACAACCTATCTATGATCAAGATAAAATCACAAATCTTTGAGGAGAGAATATGTTACTAAAGGGGCAGTTGTTACAAATCTTTGAAGAGAAAGAAAAAATAATTGAAGTCCAAATAGAAGAGGTAGAAGCAACAAGTGAACTAATAGAAAGACAACTAAAAGAAAAGGATCACTACTGTGAGATACTTGAAGCACAAACTTCCTCTCTAAGTAAAGAATTAGAAGAGAAAAAAAGGATAGAAGAAATAATTAAAAGTCAGCTGAAAGTAAAAGAAGAAAACTGTGAGAAGCTGAAGGCAGAGATTAACTCCTTGAGAAAGGACCTAGAGAAAATAACCGATAATCTAAACAAAATCTTGAAGTTTGAGATGAGTATAGAAATATTATATATCATTTTCAATCATCAAATATCTCCATTCGAAAAAATAGTCCTTGGCTATGACAACAATCAGAAGACCCTTGAAGAAAGTGCAAGCACTAAGTCATCAGAAAATAAAATTGAAGAGAAGCCTGAAAGCTATGCAAATATTCTTAAACCCCCCATCCATAGTAAATACCACCAAAAGGAAAGAAATATTGACCAGCAAGAGACTGATTCCTCATTCAAGAAAAATAAGGTCGAGTTTAAAAGAGTTACTGCATCAAGAAGACCCTCCACTACTAGGCATCAATTTTTTTTCTTGGTTATTGTTTTGGTTGCAAAAATTTTGGTCATAAGGCAATAGATTGTAGAATCTATGGAAGAAATAATTATGTGTGGAATAGAAGTAAAATACCTCACAATCATGAGGATAGTCACTTGAACAACCAGACTAGAATTTTTCATGGGACCGTTGATAGAAACTACAATCCTTTTTCTCCCCTAAATTAGAAAGTTGAATGTTACAAATGCAATAACTATGGACACATAGCACAATATTGTAGAAGCAACATGACACAACTTTCTAGACTAGGATACAAAAGGGTATGGAAGAGAAAACAAGAAAAATAAAATAAGGATGAATGTGAGCAATCTTGGTATTCACAAAACAAAGAACATAATTCCATCACCAAGCAAAAGAAAGACACTACAAAGGTTTTGAAGAAGAAACAACAAGAAGAAGAAAGTAAATCCATGATGCTGTAGACTGCTCTCCTAGCACAAAATGAAATCTCAAGTCACATAATTAGTGGACCAAAGTTCGTGAAAGGTGTGACTAGGGAAATGGATTCATGTAGAAATGAGAACTTGATGAAGGAGGTAGAAGAAGTTGATAATTCAAAGGATAAGAAAATACCTTTGAAAAAGACTGAAAATGTAGAAGAAGGGGATGAAGTTGAAAGAGAAGATGTTGTGAAAGAAAATGAACCAGTTCTGAATGATGGGAGAAGAATCTTGATAAGAGAAAGAATACAATGATTGCAACCATTTCAAGCAAGCAAATGTCAAAGAGAGTCTTCACACATCCAAAGCTGGTCAACCAAGTAAAGAAGCCAACAATATTGAAACAATCCATGAAGGTATGATAAAGTAAGTTTCATAATTTTTTTCAGTTGTAATGAAAATGGCATATGATAAAGTAGAGCAAAGAAGAAGGCTCCCAAGACACAAGCATATGTAAAGGAAATGATGAAGAATGAATTTGAAGCACCCAAAGAGGAAGAAATTGGAACAAAGCCTTCTATAAGTTTAGCAACATCACCATTGAAAGCATATTATAAGAAGTTCTTTCTCCAAACTTTGGATTGAATCTCTACAAGGATGATAGAAATAAACTGCTAGAAGGAAGCTAGAATACCTGCCATTCTCAAGTGTGATGTCACTATGACATAGAAGACAATGTTGAGCAAGGAAGAAATCACAAGTTGAATTTGAAAGTATTCTATTGAGATGTGAATGATGGATAACAAAACTAGAGGTGATGACAGTTGGAATGAATAAATAATAAATCTAACTATCCATGAAAGATGCCATTGTTCTACCTTATTTCAAAATCATGAATAGGTTGGAAGGATAAAACCATACATGAATTGTAGGTCAACAAACCATAGCGAACGTTAAGCAAGAAAATTGTCAGATAATTCTTACAACAATAATAAAGGAAGCAACCCAGTGAAAATTTATTGTAGCTATATGTGCAGGTATTGATCAACAAAGTGGTACAAGTAATAAACATCATTCAATTTCCTAACATACAAGAATTTTGGAGGACTCTGATGATGATAAATTTCAGCGGATGTATTGTAGATTGATTGGGTTTATGTACAACATTATGTCATCTCCGTGGTCCATATGAAAACCCTTGAAACAATATCATCATAAAAACAGATCAAAATTCATTGGAATTAGGACATTCAAATAATTTTTTACATAAATGTTTTAACAAGGAAATATTTACTGACAGGTTCGGAGAGAATATGTACTGACACACATAGGAGAAGTATAAACCACCAAGATCAATAGAATTAGAGAATATGAATATGACGAAGACCTATGATATTGATACATAGAAATTGAAGAAGATGAAGCCCTTGGTGAATTTCTTGTGAGAGTTGGGATAGATTAAACCCTGAAATAATGTTGAATGTCTTGTAGAAATAGATCAACATGTTGAAGATCATAAGTTGGAAGAGAACTTTAGAAGCTATGAAGACATCCAACAAATTGAATGATCAAAGAAAATGGGGATGATATAAGTTTTCAAATGAACAACACAAACATAATGAAAAACAAGATCCAAAATGAAAAGAATTGATCACAACGAGTAGAGATATGACTCTTTTGGCTATATACTCCTATTAATTGGAAGATCAAGACAATTGAGAAATACATATGTAATGTTGAATATGTTGATATAAGCCTTAATGGTTGAATGTATGAAGTGGCTAATTATGTAAAGAGGATATTGATGAATACGATTTTACCAAAAGGAGCATGTAGACAAAGAAGAGCACAAGCTCAGGGAGAGCATTGAACCCAAGAAATAACTCTTTTTGTCAGCGATTTTTGTTTATTACCCTTCCTATCATAGCCATGAATACCTTTCATATTCATTATCTATTCCTTCATTGCTACCATTCTTGGATACAATCATGTTTTAAGTTAAAGGGATGAAACTAGGTAAAAAGTCCATTTCTTTCTATATTTTCATTAATTTTCTTTGCAAAAGCATTCTAAAAATGATGTCTACAGAAACAATACTATTATGCAAAAAGTACCTAATTTTGTAGCCAAATTGCAGGTTCATATAGCTACAAGTAAGGAGCAATGAAAATATGAGTTGGACAAGATAACCAATCATGTCCTTCAACTTTTCCACCTATCAAATCCCATCCAACGAATTCTAGGTTAGCAGTGAAGTGAAGTTAAAGGCATGGTCAATGGAAAGAGGCAGAGTATAACAAAGCACAACTTAGCTGTGAATAAAGTCTAAGGAAATCACCTAGATCTGATATCGATATGCCCTTTGAAAAATTCATGCGTGCAACGATGAATTTCTCAAACGTGGACACATCATACTCTTTTCGATTTCTAGAAATTTGAGATGTAAATTGTTCTGCTATGAAGTGGCATAGTGAGTTCAACAACTCTTTCTTTCAAATTTGTATAAAGAAACAAGGTTTCAACGTTGAAGATACTCTTGATTTTTGTATGGAATACATTTCTGAGATATTAATAAAAAAATGTTTTTATTTATTTAAACATTTTATGTTTACACATTTCATGAATGAGTTTATAATTTAGATTCGATCTTGATAGTTTCCCTTCTATAGTTTAGTTCAACAATGTGGAACCTGTTGAAATATTGGTTGTCATTGATGTCAACCCTTGAAGAAGTTTGGTAGCCCCAATGGTATGGTTATGGAACCCAAAGTTGATCGAGGAAAAAGGCCATGAAGGATAGTGTGAATGCATATAACTCACTCATGGATGGATAGTACTCGTCATGCCATTTCCGGTGATATGTGGTATGCCACATAGTTCCTCATGGTTAGGGAGTGATGGCATTGTAAAGTTAGTAGCCCCAAAGACTGGTCTAGGAGCCCTAAACGATTGTAACAAGAATTAATTAAGGGTAATGGGGTTGCAACAAGAAAGTCAAAAAGCCCTTAATTTAAGGAAGGAAGTTACCTAGAAAATGTATTTATACACCTCAAGAAATAATTCACAAGTCTATTCACTCACATATTCTATTGAACATCTTCTAGTGAGCTAGTGATCTATTTGGAAAATTTATGATGATGAAATATGAGGTAGCGACAAGTGATAAGTGCGAGAGTTTCGAGATTGTAGAGGAGAGATAGGGTTTTATGCAAAAATCCTAATTTGGTTGATCCCCGCAGGGCAGACCATTAGTGTCCCGTGAGGTATCCTCGTAGGTTGTCTAGGTCTCGTCATGCGAGGCCCTGGTAGACAGAAGGTCTTGGTCTCGTGAGGACAAGAAAAATATGAGGAGGGATGCTAAGTTCAGGTTGCAATGAGGGTTGATGGTACAACATGTTTGATACTCAATCTGAGATGGTATGCTACATGTTTCATAAGAAAATGCATGTCTTCTATGTGTTTGGTTGAGGCTTGTTTCATGGATGGTATGATACATTCTTAGAGCATGTCTTAGAGGCCCCTTTTGGTATAGGGATGCATATGGTTGAGGTGATACATGCTTGAGACATATTCTTGGTATTTTTTTTATGGATGTTATGGTTCTTTGTTAGAGGCACACCTTGGTGATATTGGCTTGAGGCACTTTCTTTGGTATATCATTGATGATGCATGGTACATGATTTGATTATCCACTCATCATTGATGTTATCGTATTTACATTTGGCACATCTTATGGTTTATGATTGATGCATGTGATAATACATATGTTGGTACATAGTTGATGTATGGTATAGTACAAGTTTTAGTTGTGACACATGGTTGAGACACATAGGTTGATTATCAGTTACAAGTGATGAGAAAAAGACAGTGGCATAGATAGTGATGATGATAGTAATAGGTTGGATACAATGAAATATTAATAGTGGAAGTGGTAGCGACAGTTTGGTCTACACTTATATTTCAGGGTGGCAGGACGGGGCAAGGAAATGGGGTTGTAGCCTCCTTCTGGTTGGTTTTGGAGAACATAGGGAGTTGGAGCTTCCTTCAGGTTGGAGCCTAAGAATCAGGGGGTTGTAGCCTCCTTTTGGTTGGAGCCATAGAATTCAGGGAGTTGTAGATTCCTTGGAGACTATAAAAAGTGGGTTGTAGCCTCCTTCTAGTTGCAGTCGGAGAATTGAGAATTTGGTGCTTCCAATGACTTTATTCTCTTGATAAATAAGAATTTGTTTTTGTGGTTTTCTCCCATTTGGGTTTCCACGTAAATTATGGTGTACTATGTATTTGATGTGATGTTGCTTATGATTATAATACTGATGATATATTGAATGCTAATGATAAACTGCTGAATACTACTGAAGAATATATATTGTGGTTAAAAGTAATAAAAGTGCTAATAATGATTTACCCCCCCACTTTAGTATTCCAACAAATGGTATCAGATAAGGTCCTTCAAAAGTAGTCTAACCACTAGAAGGAGATCGTGGAATACGCTAAGATCAGAGCACCAATATTTGATGGTCATAACTATGCCTTCTGGAACAAAAGGATGCAAACCTTTTTACAGGCACAAGGATTTGATGTTTGGAAATCATTAGTAGACAGATATACATCACCAGCCACTCCCCCAACTGAAAAACATGGAAATAAACTCAACGAGAAAAATTCAAAGGCTAAAGGAACCATTCTGAGTAGTTTGGTTGATTCAATATTTGTCAAGGTTATGAATTGTGAGTCTGCAAAGGATCTTTGAGATAAGCTTCAAAATATTAATGAAGGAGATGCCAAAGTCAAAGGAGCTAGAATTCAAACCTTCATAGATAAGTTTGAACAATTGAAGATGAAGGAAGATGAAGACATTGTAGCCTACTTCTTGCGAGTTGACGAAATAGTGAATGATATCAAAAGTTTGGGAGAAGAGATGAAGGAACCAATCATTGTTCAAAAGGTACTAAGGTCTCTACCAATGAGATTTGATCCAAATATTTAAGCCTTAGAGGAAATAAAATATATAGATACATTAAGCATGGACGAGCTACATGGAATACTAATAGCCTATGAAATGCAAATAGAGAAATATAATCCCATCATGAAGGAAGAAACATTCAAGGAATCCAACCAGACAAATAAGAAGAACAAGCAAAAGAAAAAACTAGATTGTAGTTGCAGTGATGATTTAGAGGAAGATGAAAAAATTTCAAACTTCGTACAAAATTTGAAAAGAGGAACCAACAAGTAAAAGGTATGCTTCCATTGAAATGATTTAAATGTGGTCGTATTAGTCATTTTGATTCTAAATTTCCTCATGCTAAGAATAAAGAAAGCAATGAAGAAGAAGATTCCACGAAGAAAAAGAAAAATCAAAAGGGAAGAGGAAACAAAAATAAATTCTTCAAGAAAAGCTTCTACTCCAAGGAAGATAGTTCCTCATTAGATGAGGATGATGATAGTGACAATGATTTATAAAGAGTACTTTTCATGGCAATAGAATATGATGAAGAAAATTTTGAAGAAGAAGGCAAAGTCGATCTCATAGTAGAACTAATCAGTGCCTTAGAAGAACTAAGGAAAGAAAGAAAAAAAAAAGTCACTCAAGGAAGAACTAAATATGAAAAAAGGGTCTCAGAATTCGAACTTAGAAGAAGTCGAGTAGATAATCATGAATTTAAAAATTCAAGTAGAAGAAGACAAAAGGTTTGAAGAAGCACTCAAAAGTCAATTAAAATAAAGGAGAAGATGGTTGGAAACTTGGAATTAGAGATAGTAACTCTAAGAAAATATCTTCAAAAGAAAGATATGTAGCAGAATAACACCAAAATATTGAATGAAATCATTAATAGTCAAAGGACATACTATGAAAATTCTGAGCTAGGATACAACTAGATGCAGATTGAGAAAGGTTCGAGCTCCAAGACAATGAAACATGAAGCAGAACGAAGAAGTTATGAAGAATACATCCAAGGTTATTCTGAGAAGGAATAAGGAAAAGAAGAAGAACGCAGAGGAACAACACCACCTAGAATTTTCAGAATTTAGAATCAACAACAACCAACAATGGAAAGACCTCAAGAAGAAGAAGAATTCATAAGAACAAAACTATTCAAAAGATATTCCACCTTCAGGTATCAAACTATTTTTCTTGGATTATGTTATTCATGTAACAATTTTGAGCACAAGGCTGTAAATTTTAGGGCCTATTCCAAAAACAAAAGAAACTATGAAGGATACTGAAATAATCGCTATTGAAGAATGCCTCGTGAAAAACATAACACTAACTACACCATTTTTGGATCATTGAGTGATGAAGTAGAATGCTACAAGTGAAACAATTTTGGACACATGGAAAATGATTGTAGATGGATTGTTCCTCCAAGAGAACCAAAGAAGAATATCAACAGTCATAAACGATAATAAAAAAGGATATGGAGAAGAAAGTAGGATCAATTCAACTCAGAAGAATGTTCACTTGATATATAGGCCCAACACAAGAAAAGTGGGTGATATGTTGACAATGGTTGTTCAAAGCATATGACAGGTGACAAGAACAAGTTTCTAACTCCAAGGAAGGAACAAGATGGATTAGTTTCATTTGGAAATGACAACTCAACCAAAATTATAGGAAAAAACACATTTAGGCTTGGAAGCAAAGATTCCAAGTCATAAAACGTTCTGTTGGTCGAAGATATTAAGAACAATCTACTAAGTGTAAGTCACATGTGTGATCAATGAAACAAGATTTTGTTTGACTCAAAAAAATGTGAGATAAGGAAAGAAGGATCAAGAAGGTTGGTGACTACAACTATAAGAAGTCCAAACAACATATATGTTCTTAATAAAATTGGAAAGGAAAGATGTTGCTTGGGAAAGGAAAATGAAATTTGTCTTTGACACATAAGAATGGGTCACATGAACTTTGATAATCTTGTCAAAATCAACAAAAAGGAAGCAATAAAAGAAATGCATGAGATTTCAAATCCAACAAATGATCTATGTAAGCATTATCTACAGGGAAACCAAATTGGGACCAAGTTCAAATCAAAAGAGTAATCCACGACAAAACCATTGGAGATTGTACATATTGACCTATGTGGACCGACAAGAACGAAGGGATTAAATGGTGAACAATACTTTATGCTATTGGTTGATGACTACACAAGAATGACTGCAGTTTGGTTTCTCAAGAAGAAGTCAGAGGAATTCAAACACTTCAAGATATACAAAGAAATAGTTGAAACTGAGAAAGATTTTAAAGTCAAGTGCTTGAGATCAGACAATGGAGGAGAATTTACATCAAAGGAATTCATGGATTTATACACTGAACATGGAATAAAAAGACAATTTTTAGTAGCCATGACACCTCAATAGAATGGAGTTGTCGAAATAGGAAAGCCTCTGTTACTGATTCATTTTATATAGCAAGTGGTTTATTAAATGATTAGAACCACATATGTGTTAATTTCTTGAATTACAATGATTACTTTAGTTTCCAGAATTGCAGTTTGCTTTACATAATATCAGATTTTGTTTAGTATCTTAATAAGTAAGTAATTTTCAATAAAAGAAATTAAAAATAGATACTTGCATATACTTTGCTTTATACTTCATAAGTTTACATTTTCCGAGGTGGATAATTAAGTGTAACAGGATTATTGATCAATAGAATTGACCAACATGGAGCTATAGAAAGATAAGTAGGTTGATGGTTGCAGAACAAATAGTAAAGAGTACAATATAAGGGGGAGCAACATAACAAAAATAATATCGTTGGTTGTAGTAGGGAAACTTCAGAATACAATATCCTTTTGCCATTGATGTCAAAGGGGGAGAGTATAGATAAAAGGGGAGATTTGCAGAAAATGGAGACTTGTATGAAGTAGTTAGCTTTGATGAGAACACAATAATGAGATCTATGGTTGTATAGACTAGATGTGTTTAGATTGTGTTGCCATCAATAAAAAAAGGGGGAGTTTGTTGAAATTGCATTGTCATTGATGTCAAAAAATTCCATTGATATCATTGGCAGGGGGAGACTAACTGTTGTCAATGATAGGGGATGCCATGTGTTGTGTTAATAAGTTTATGCATATCTACCCTATGTATATAATAGGACCAAGGATTGAACCAGAACCAAAAAATTATAGGGGGAGACTCTAAGAATCGAACCAAACAAACATAAGCCAGATAAAAAAATTATTTCAAACATATTGCAGACATGATGAGAAATATTGAATGAAATCCAACCTACTATAGTCAAAGAGGAACAAGACAAAGTTCATTGTGCAAGAATAAGACAACTACAATAATTTCGGGCTACACAAAGTTGAAGAAAATGAAGATTGGAAGTTGGACGAAGATGTACTTGAATAGAAGAGGATATAAAAAAGATACAAAGATAAAACCTTGTGGAAGAATGATTGTAGACTACTGAATCTTAATACACAAAGGAAGCATCTAGATTATTAAGATCAAAGTGAATTAAACTTTTTCCATGAAGAAAACTATGTGTTCAAGTAGGAGGAAATCACAACTGTTGATCTGGTAATTCTGGACTGTTGATCAAAGTGTGGAAGGTGACATGGAGTTTTATGATGAAGGAGACCTCGAGTAAATCGTAGTCGTTGATTCAACACAACAAACAAATATGGACCATTGGTCGGATCATGGAAGAGTCGGACGATGATGGAGACTTGGAGTTAATGACAGTCGTTGATCTATTAGATAAATATTAGAGAATACAAACCATTAATCAAATGAAAAGGCGTCATAGTGTTTAAGTGAAATACTACATTGGGACTCTAACGAAAGAATCTCCGAGTCAATAGGAGATATTGGATCAATCGTAGAATGGTCTCAGAAAAATATGGATTGTGGATGTTGGTATTAATCTTGTTGGAAGTTTAGATCAATAGAGTGTTTGAGTGCAAGGTTGCACAAGGAATCCAATGGGAGAAGCTCTAAGTTAACAAGAACTGTTGATCTATTAGAGCTATAGCGGGAGAGAATATGGACCGTTAATCTGAGAGAAAGGATACAATGAGACTCTAATGGGAAAACTCTGAGATCCAGTGATAGTCGTTGATTTGACATGGCTAGTAGATCTCCATTTTTTGTTAGAGAAGAAATGATCAGAGTGGATTAAGAGTGAAGGTACTATGATAATGAGGGACTCGAAGAATGATAGTAAGAAAACTCAACTGAGCCACATCTATTGTAATGTCAGAGACACACAAGTAGCAAGGACAAAGCCATGTGTCAAGTGCCAAATCAACAAGGTATCCAGACTAGGCTGGAGGAAGTGATGACATCATAGTCACATCAGTGTCACATCATTTGATACATGTAATTCCACGTCTTGTATTGAAATCAGGCCTTGTGTCATGACACCCAGATGCCAACATGGGAGATAGAATATCCTAGAGCGTGACATGTGTTGGTTTTGGATTGTGCGAAATGAATATGGGCCCCAGTTGGATGTGGAGACCGTTATGACATTGTATCAAATACTATCCATTGATCTGGGTAGCGAGAAAATATCCATCATTCATAAGAGAGGATATGGTCAAAGTATATTATATTACCTGTAGCAGAGGTACTTCAACGAAGGAGCTTGGAGGATAAATCTTAACCGTAGGTCAACATGCATGCGATATGAAATCTCAACCATGGATCGTTGTGAGTCCCACCTGACCATCTCATGAGCAATTAGAGTGATATGGGATAACTAGTGTGCAAGTTAAAGGAATGATGCAGTCAGAGCCATTGGTTCTATATTCCAAGGATCGTTGGATACGTTAGTGCACGTGCCATCAGAGAGGATTTGGTCAGAGTGTACTTATATTATGAAGTAGATGGGTTTCGACGAATAGGACTCTGAGAGCCAATGATAGCCATTGATATAATATTAGACGACTCCTGAGAAAAGACGATATATTGTGTTGGGTATATCCTGATAAGCCCGATATCAAGGATAGAATCGATAGACTAGATCAGATCCGGACCCGATCCTATGGTGGTTGAGTATAGTGGTCCTAAGTGTCTGATATGCTTAGTGGTCCTGATGAAAGTGATCGTAGATCAACTGAGAAGATTTACTAGAGATCGAGATTGGACGATTGTGATCAAATGAAGAAATTATCGAACGATCGATGTGCGTCAAGGATGCATAGTGTGTCTTGTTGGATAGAGAACAAATCGACCATCACGATTTGTTCAAGGATCAAATCAGACGACTTCTGAGCATTAAGGTCTATGTGAATAATTTTTTGCGATAGAATGAAGTCGAAGATCGACTTTCATGAAGGATTTTGTAGCTCGATTTAATGGAGAATTGATGGAACTAGAGTCGACTTGTTGAATATGATTTGGTTGAGAACAAATAGTTGGTGTATGGGCTCAAATATATATATATAATGATGCTAGGATTTTTTTGAATGCGAAGAGGTGTGATGGATGTGAAGAGTGAAGTAAGAAGTGCGTGGAAGCAGAAGTGTAAAGAGCAGAGGCTCTGAGGCTAGAAAGAGAATGGAAGAAAGAAATATTTGAATGTCAAAGGGTAGCAGGGTGGATCTCGGAAGAGGATTGAAGTCCTCATTGTAAGTTGGTGCTTACATTGAAGGTTGGTGCTTGTAGCAAGGATTGGCGTTCTTGGCAGATTGATGTTTGCAATTAGCAAGTGAGTGCTTGCAGTGAAGGTTGGTGTGTGCATTTCTACAAGTTGGTGCTTTTAAAAAGGATTGGTGTCATTGGAAAAGTGGTGTCTGCAATTAGCAAGTGGGTTCTTTTTATGACAAGTTGGTGCCTGCAATATTGTATATTGGTGCTTACAATAGGGATGGGTGTCCCTCATAGGTTGGGGCCTGCTATTGTAATAATTGAATTATAAAAGAAATATTTTTGTAGTTTTTCTCCCTATTAAGGTTTTCCACGTTACATCTTGTGTACTGTGTTTATCTTATGATGGTTACTGCGTTGTTCTATTTATGGTTAATGCTGCATACTAATCTGCGATGTTAATAATTGGGATAAAGTGAAAAAGTATTTTAGATACTGATTCATTCCTCCCCCCTCTCAGTATCTCTGTGTGTTTCTAAATCTCCATGCTCTTTAAATAGAGATCATGGACCAATCGAGTGTTAGGTGACAGATCGATATAGTCTTTAATATCGAGGAGAATACGAACCGTTGAATCACTTTATGTCTAGAACATATCATGGCCATCAGATCATAGAACTACAAATGCATACTAAATAGAAACACTTTACCTAAAGATGCATTAGACCAAGTTGATCTTAATTAACTCCTAAGTGTTTAACTATCCTAACATTCCCCCCTATCTTATGCATCTTATTATCTCTACCAACATTAAAAACAACTTCAAGTTGTTATTCATGGAGATGTCTTTATTTAATTATTTGTATTAACAAGTGCTATCTAACCCTTGACGGTGCAGTTTCCCCCAATCTTTAATGTTTATCTCCATATATGTTTTAATATTTCTGGTTTATGCATGTGTTGTCCCATTTAGTATTTGGGGATGCAACCCATTTAGTATTTAGGAACACAACAAGTTTCAAATATATTTCATTTAGTGCTAATTTGTGTTTTTGTGTTTACCATTGATTTACAATAAATTGCATTAGTGATGCAACCATAGGTTGCAAGGTTATAAAAGTGCACAACAAAGAAATGGAAAAACATAAATTCACAAATAGAAAAAAAACACAAACAATACGTTGAAAATACTACGAAATATGCCAGTGTTAGGGACAAAAGCTCATTCTCGATCCTTAAATTATAATTATAACTGATACACTGACTTCACAATCAAATGATCACAATTTAACTCAACGATTTTGAATCCCCAAGTAATAGGAGCAATCTCTTATTTTGATTGACATGTGTATGGAGTGATGTGGCATCCATTTGAGCATTGTCTAGGTTATGGTGTCTAACCCTTGTGATCCTCATGATGTGGCCAAAGGCCAAATGCCCCTTCAAGTTATCAATATTCCATGGGTCTAGAATAGACTATTTATATGTATCAAATATTTGTCAAATGATATTTCCCTCCAGAATCTTGTGAAACCTTAAGAAGAATTTTGATATCTAGTATGACTCATTGAACTCCTCCCAATATGGAAATAATGGAGATTTCTAGGATGATCTTCATTGAATACTCCCCAATAACTTGATATGAAACAAGACCATTTATTTCCTTGCAATCTAACTACTAGCATGATTTGGGTTAGGTCCTCGTCCATGTTTCCAGAAGAGTCCCAAATTTTTTTCATGTTCATTTATTGATGTCTTCATCAAATGAATAATATTGACTCTTCTCCATTCATTACTTATAACTTGGGTGCACACTTGATGTCTATGCAATGATCATTAACCATATGATTTGGTGGTCAATAGTCACCATCGATCCTTTGTAAAGAATGGATGTGACATGTGTGTCATTGGTCCTTTGTGAAGCATGACCTTATTGTAGCTCAATTCCACTATGTACAACATTAGT